>CATIWQ010040618.1:0-42541 GCA_949673415.1 Euphorbia schlechtendalii
CTGGATCTTAATACTTTATTCATCTCCAATGATTTGAATATTCCTTGAATCGTCATAGTGACTATTATACCAGGTATAATGATTATTATACAAAGTATAATACTTACCATATCAGGTATATGACTTAATCTGCAACTGGAATTGAATTTGAAATCTGAAATGGATCTTAATTTATTATCTTCATATCCAATGATTTGAAAAATTTGTAATATCATTATTCAAAATCTAAAAGAGTTACAAATTTGTCAACAATCAAACGACAAAAACATCATATTTGAGAAACTTGAAATCATGAGTTCATACTCCATAGAATAACCAAAATAACAATTTTCTCCATTGAAAAGTGAGAAAATCTCAGCAAACACAAAAACACAAAAAATGAGATTTAAACACAACTGAAATTGTCAGAAAAGAGAGACAAGGTCTAAAACACAAAACGCAATATGAAAAAAAGAATAAAAACGAAAAATAAACTTAATCGCGATCCAAAACAGAAAACTAAATCGCAAATTCAAATCTGAAACTCAAATCGTGATTCAAATAAAAAAAACTCAATCGCAATCCAAATCAGAAAACTCAATTTGCAATCCAAAATCCTAAAAAAAATAAGAAACAAGATAAAAAAAGAATCAGAAAATAACGAATAAAATACTCACTCAATAAGAACAGACTCGATGAAATCAAAATCTGATGAAAAATAGCGATCGAAGTGATGAAACAGAATCAGATGAAAACGCTACAAATCGTGATTAAATAAAGATCTTGATTCAAAGAGAGAGAATATGAAGAAGAAGAAGAGAGACGGATGGATGCAGAGAACAAAAACGAAGAAGAAGTAGAGATAGGAAAGAAGAAGAAGAAGAGGCATAGATTAGAAGAGAAAACATTATTAATGAGGAATGTGAACAGTCAGTAAAAAGAAAATCAAAATTTAATAAATGAGTAAAATAAAAATATTATTCCTTTATTGTAAAAAGAAAAATATTTTACTAAAATATGGTATTCATCTGTATTTCCCAAAAGATTGTTCGATACTTTTTGTACAATTAGAAGGCCCATAAAAACTTCCTCTATAAAGTCATTATTGTCATTATGTTTTGACTCACTTTTGTTCAAATTCTTACTAATAAAAAATAGTTTAAATTTTAATTCAAATAGCATTTCTTTTATGATTTAACAAAAGATACTGAAAAAAATGAGTTGAAACTTTAACAATGAGAGTGAAATTATTTACTAAAACAAATGAGGGTATCAATTGAGTCCATCCATATTGTTAAGGGCGTTGACCAAAAACCATTTCATTTACAGATTCAATCTGAATTTATTAGAATGCAAATTAATCAAATGATTTTCCATTTGCATAATTGCTTACAAAAACAACAAAATATACACTGTAGCCCAACTTTATATCTATCACAAAATTAATATATTCTCATCACCCCATTTCATTTCAAATTTCTAAGATACTGAAAAAAAACTATAAATTATACTATTTTACTCTATAAAGCTAATGCATATCAAGACGTTCATACCAAGGTATCGATTGCCTCAAACCTTGTAGAGAGCGTTTAGAAGTAGCACAACAAATATCAGTTTTAGCCACAAAAGATCCAAAATACTACGAATCAAGTTTATTATTGGGAAATTGTTGGTTTTTTCTCTTACTATTTACCATTTCTTATAAAACAAATATAAAACCCTCTAAGGCTCAAGTACTTGTTTCACTCATTAAATTCATTGGAAATGGGCTACAGTTGGAATTTTGTTCAAAATACTTGGGATTGGGCCTATTTATATTATTCGCCGCTAAATCTTTTGGTTAAACCCTTCTCATCTGTACTGCTGATTATTGAATTCTCTTGCGGGAAATCACAACAAAGGTATTGTTTGAGAGTAAAGTATCGAAGAATTTTAAAGAACTCGAGTGGAAAGTGAAGATAGAATTTAAGAAATGAAATAATTTTGAAATTTTATATTTGAAAAATGATTTTGAATGGAAAAGTTTGAGTTTTTATAAACAATTTTTCATCCAAATTTCATCAAGAGGAAAGCGTTCATTGTTTAACTTAGTTTGATTATTCACATAAATCGTTACACATTTTTAGCCCAGGTGTGGCATTGTTTGCTAGTTTTTTCCTATTTTTGAACCTAAGATCGCAGATACATGATGGACAAGAAGCTCCAAAGTAAGTTGTTTCCTTCTATCCTTAGTTATCATTTTCATATCATTACTGATTCAGTGAGCGCGTTGAAGTTTCCTATTTTCTACTAGTACCATTTGAATGGTTAAAATTAGGAAATCAGTGCAGGATTAGGGTTGTACATCTATGGTCAAATTTTTTCCTCTTAATATATAGTTCTCGTTTTTACATCCTTCCCATTTTGTTGGGTTAAAAGAATGGAAAAAAACTTATTCTCTTTTGTTCTGGATGAAGGGCCATTTTGGTGTTTAATTTGATAAGCTAATGGCAGTAAAAGACAGATTTAACCTTATCATTCAGAGACCAGACGACGCCGTTTGGTTTTAAAATTAAGTACCTAACCAAAACGCTGCAGTTCTCGTATATTTAGGATAAAAAATCAGAAAGAAACTGCCAAGGTAGAAGATGAGAAGTTCAGTTCGATGATTTCCAGGGCGCCGGCAATGGACGGAGGGAGCAGGCGACAGAAGCAACATCCATAGGGGGGTTAACGTTTTCCGGAGAAGAGGGTGGGCGGCGACCACCTCTGCTACCCCCTGGATCCGCCTTATACAAATTTCTATTAACTGTGATTTTAGAGCAAGTGATGAGATAGTTCCTCCAAGTTACAAGCTCTTAATTCTCGACGAAAATGCGCTGCTGTTTAAGGAATTTCTGTGCCTTTTCGCCTCCTATTGCTCCAGTCCAGCTTCCTTCTCCAATGTATGTGATATGCCTTCTTCTATTGTTTTGGATTTATAGTTATGTAGCTTGAAAATTGACTTGATCTAGTTTCACCGTTGCTTCATGATTGAAATTGAAATCTGGTAGCTTTAATGTTGATTCCTGTGTTTTGGCAGGGAAACCCATATTTGGTATGTTGTGCCTGATGAAGTCAATTGTGTACCACTTTTGAGTCGATATATGGAAATTCTATCTCCAATCGAGAAGAAAAATGTTCAAAGCATGCCTGGAGATCAGCTTCAGAAAAGAGCTCTCTTAGCTCGTACTTTGGTTCGCACTACAATTTCCAGATGTATTCCCTCGTTTCTCATTTCTTGTTCTCCTGTCTTAGTTAATCCCTCTTTCTTGATCATTTTTAAATGCTTGCCTTTGTAGTTTGTTCATGTAGGCTTAATCAATTCATATATGATGATGCAATTACCAGTTTTTTTCATTTTTAATTATGTTTCCGGAATCTGATTAAAGTTCCATATGTAACCTGCAAGCTTTTGGAACTGCAGCTTCTTTGAAGCAGTTGCATGTGGTTAAATTATAGGCTTACACAGCTTGAAATTCAATGTTTTTGAATAAGTACGGGTGTTGAAAATAGATATTAGGATATATAGGTTAGTTACTTTAGTTATCATATTAACAGGTACTTGGGACTTGAGATTTTTTATAGACTGTTGAGTTATGCATTTAAATTTAACTCTTATCCATTTTTAATATAATTTACCAAAGATTTAAGAATTAGGATGACCGTATGAGACACACTGAGCTATATTATTTTTATCACTAGATCAGATACGAAACCATGTTGATCCAAGATCTCTAAAGTTCCTGAAGAACATCCATGGGAAGCCTGGGGTTAGTGCATTGAGCTTGTTGTTAATATATAATTTTCTATGCATCTGCTTTAAGCTTATCTTTGTTTCTTGGCCAACTTGATTTTTTCATAGCATAGGTGGAGTGGCAAATTGATCATGGTTGCAACCCGCCACTATTACAATTCAATATCTCACACACTTCTTCTTTGATAGCTTGTGGAGTAACTACTAATTCACAAGTATGTGTACTTTGTCTATCTGTCAGTTGCTTGAATTGTTCTTGAATAGACATTGAATTGGGACTTTTTTTGTTTATGATGGTAGATTGGCATCGATGTGGAAGAGAAGCAACGGAAGATAAAGAACAACATATTAGCGTTTGCACGACGTTACTTCACAAGCCATGAAGTGAATTTTTTAAGCTCTATTTCCGATTCTGAAGAGCAACGCCAGGAGTTTATTAAACTATGGACACTCAAGGTGAGCATGGTGTTTAAACAGAATCTAACAGCGACAAGCTAGTAGTGAAAGGGTGTTCTTATTTTTTCCATTGTGTTTGATAAACTAGTTTCAAGGTGTTTCGTGCCATACCTCCTAATTATGTAAGCTTTTTGTAGGAGGCATACGTGAAAGCTTTGGGAAAAGGCTTCTCTGCTGTACCTTTCAAGACTTTTAGCATTCGTGTGAAAACTGCAACTGATGAAGGCATTGATTCAGATAACAAGGTATGCTATAAAACTGCAAGTGCTAGCTAAGTGTGGTTAGACTCTAACTTTCAATGTTATTCTTAATTCCGTGAATCAGGCACGTAAGATTACTGTTGAATCTAGCGATGATCCCCTAAAAAATACAGACAATTGGCAGTTTGCTTTAGTGGAATTAGCCGGTTCTCATTATGCTGCGGTTTGCATGGAGAAAGATAAAAGCAGCGATGTTGGGATGAAAGTTCCAATCAAGGTAACTGCTTGGAAAACCATTCCTTTGGCTGAAGAAGAGTGCGCTTCTGGAACTGATGCGATTGTACCCATTGGCTTACTCAAACAATTTTGATTATAAGACAGAAAAATTTTCATGCTTTTTTTCGAGTTTTTGTAAATTCTGGTTATTTGTGATTCATTCGTTCTGTTACAAAAAAAACTGTACTAATAGAGTAGTGTTCACTTCATCTTCTTGTGTGTCTGGCAATGACATGTTATTTCTTTTATCCTTCACTCAAGGTTATGTAAAGCTTCACATGCTTTGATCATCACAAAGCTTTGCTAGATTCATCTACCGAATCAACATCATCGACTCTGTCTCTCTCACTCGTCTCTTCAATGCTTTGATAAATAATTCAACATTTTTGTTAATGTCAGTATATATGAATCACACTAATTTTTGCTTACAAATAGTTTATTTTGTATCAAACTGAATTTTGTAAAATTGACGCAAAAGAAGCTCCAAGATAATACCAGGGATAAGCAAGGTATCAGATTAATTTTGCTGATATTTGCAGTATGACTTTGCTCGTGTTTTTTCACCAATATTCTTTGCAAGAACATATTCCGTTTGCGAAATGATGGAAACGAGTTGCATCTCTAACTACAAATCTACGGTTCACAAGTTTACTAACCAGCTTTATAAATAAATGACAATCTCCACATATTCTAAGATTCTTTATCACAACAATCTCTGATCCTTCCATGGTTTTCAAGATCCCAAATGCGATAGCCAACTTTTCGCTGTGAACACTGACTTCATCGTTTCTTCTTCCTTCACGATTCTTGTTATATTCATCAAACTCAATCAACAAATTTTCAAGCTCATCCAACTTGCTGTATATTTCCTTTTGTTGAGGATGATTTCTATCTCCAGCAAAGAAGAGGTTAACTCTCCCATTAAATTCCACATAGCTACAACCCGCATCCTTTCTGAGCTTCCTCTCCCTCATCATAACTCTAACTCGTAACAAGCCATCAGAAATCCCTGCCTCGTTATAGAAATTAGACAACAATACATAGTAACCAATGTTTGTTGGTTCAATCTCTATGACCTTTTCAAATGCCAACTCGGCTAATTCCACGTTTTTGTGAATCTTGCAAGCACCTAACAGTGCCCCCCAAACTGCACCGTCAGGTTTTACTTTCATGGATTCAATAAGCTTTCGAGCTTCGTTTAGTCGACCCGCCCTGCCTAAAAGATCCACCACGCAAGAGTAATGCTCTGGACCGGGTCGCAATCTGTACTTGCTCTGCATGACATTAAAATATTCTAACCCTTTATCAGTCAATCCAGCATGGCTGCAGGCACATAAAACGCTCACAAACGCCGTTCCGTCAGGCTGAATTCCTTTCTTGATCATTTCATCGAAGAGATTGACTGCGATATCTCCTTGTCCATGCATTCCATACCCACCTATCATCGCGGTCCATGAAACTACACTTTTCACTGGCATACCATCAAAAATATCTCTAGCTCTTACCAAATTACCACACCTGGCGTACATATTGATCAGCGCATTATTCAGGAAAGGGTTTGATGTGAATCCTGACACTTTCATCCGCTCTTCTATCTCCCTACCAACAGCAAGCGCGCCGAGATGAGCACAAGATGAAAGAACCCCGGAAAATGTGACAGGGTCAGGCGAAAATCCACTTGATTCCATCTCCCTATAAAGTTCTAAGACTTCAGTTGCAAGTCCATTTTGCGCATACCCATTTATCATTGCATTACATGTTATCAATTCTTTTCTTGGCATCAAATTAAACAACTTTCTAGCAATATCAACTTCCCCCAATTTCGAATACATTGTAAGCAAGCAATTTCCTACAGATAAATCTATTTCCAATCCTGATTTCACCGAGAAACCATGAATAGAATTTCCTAGCTTTAAGTTCCCTGGAATCCCACAAACAGGAACCAACCCCAGCATAGTAACTCCATTTGTATCTACACCCAATTTTCTCATATCCCTAAACAAAAACACTGCATCATTAACTCTGTTGTGCAGAGCATACCCAGCTATCAAGGCATTGTAACAAACTGTTTGCTTAGCTGATTGAGGAAATTCGTCAAACACTTGGCGCGCATCATCAATTAATAAGCATTTGCCATACATTGAAATCATGGAGGTCTGAACAAAGGCCTCCAGTAAACACCCTGATCGGATAACATGACAATGGAGTTGCTTTCCGGTGATCGGAAGCGAAAGAGCAGCGCAGGATTTCAAGACAAATGGAAATGTGAAGGCATTAGGGGAAGAGCCTGAACGAAGCATTTGAAAGTAGACAGAAAGCGCATCATTGAATAGATATTTGCTTGCTAGTTCTCTTAATTGAGCATTCCACTGCGATGAATTGGCGGCAATGGACAACCCGGCGGTGGACGACTGGATTTGGCGGTATATTATAGTCTTAACGGCCATATGATGGAGCTGTTAAAAGATGAAACGACATGAAGCTTCGCGTAAAAGATGATGGCTGCAGATGCGTTATTCAAGTGACAAATCTTCAATTTCAACGGCTGTGATTTAAACCAGAAGTAGCGTCCTGAGGCCGCGTAGTACCTTATAATATCCCGCCAACTAGATAGAGCGAGAGCAGATTAGAATCTAAAAAGAAACGGATTTTCAGAGGATAAAGTAAGCGTAGTGAAAGCTTGGAGATGGAGGCCGTACAGTTCTCGGCAGTTGCCTCCCGCCAATTTTCTTCTGCTTCTCTCTCAATAAACAACAGCAGAAACACCAGCCTCCCGAAATGCGCGAGAAATTCGTCTAAATTCTGTTCTTCGTGGACTGGTTCATCTAAAGTCACTTCACTTTCTTCCAGAAATTCGTTCGCTGTAAGTAGAGTGTCATTGATGAACAAAATTCAACGCCTTCGACTCTTTTTGGTTGCATTGAAAGTCATTTAGTGCTTTTACTTGTTTTCAATAGAGGGAGATATGGGGCTGGTTGAATTGCAAGGGAGTAACTTCTTCCAGAAAGAATTATCGTGGCGTTGCAAGGGCGGAAATGTTTGGGCAGTTAACAAGTGGTCTTGAAACGGCTTGGAACAAGCTCAAAGGAGAAGGTCTCCATCTTTTTATGATTTCAGTCCTGAATTTCGAATTTCTGCTTTCAAAAACCCTTATTTTGATAAGAGAACTTTAGCCTTGTTAAATGCAACTACTTTGTTGTCCATGGCGCAGAGGTTTTGACCAAAGAAAATATTGCGGAGCCTATGAGGGATATTAGGAGAGCTCTTCTTGAAGCAGATGTGAGTACATTTTTATATTAGGTACATCAAGTTCTTAGGATAAAATTGGACTAATGTGGGTTTCCTTGTTTCAGGTGAGTCTTCCTGTTGTCAGAAGGTTTGTCCAATCAGTTAGTGACCAAGCTGTTGGCGTTGGTGTCATCCGAGGAGTTAGACCCGATCAGCAACTTGTCAAGGTCAGGATTCCTACGTACTAAATGCAGTAAAAAGTTACAACTTTGGAGTACTTTCGAAAATGATTTGTTATGCTTAGTTTGTATCCTTGATGATTAAAGACATAGGGATAGGATGGATTCAGCTGTACTAAGCGAAATATGTAGTTTCGGAGTCTTCAGTGGTGAAAACAACAATGCTTTTCGCGTGTTAGATGTAAATGGAATTATGGAAATTGACTTTCTTATTCTTTGGGTTTTTAGTTTCAATTGTTAGTTTGTATTTAATGTAAATAGAGGTTTGTGATAATCAAATGTTTAAATTATTGACTCAACATCAAGTTATCTTATCCTTCAAATGGAGAGACAGAACAACTGCCTATATGGTGAAATTGGTTTTGTTTACATTTGTGTCAATCGCAATATATTTATTATATTCCTTCACTTTCTTTACCTTCCATTCCATGCTGAAAGTCACAGAAAATGCTTTATGCGTTAGGCAATTTTAAATTGTCAATTATGTGATCTCAATGCGATTACTTGCCCATGCATCAAATTCAATTGATTGAATTGTCGACTTTCGTGTCTTTTGACTCCCTCATCTCTCTTGTTATTACTATTACAAATTTTGTCCTAAGTTCTTCATTATTGGCTTATTGCAGATTGTACGTGATGAGCTTGTGAAATTGATGGGTGGGGATGTGGCTGAGCTGGTTTTTGCAAAATCTCCTCCATCAGTTATACTACTGGCAGGACTACAAGGAGTTGGAAAGACGACAGTTTGTGCAAAGTTGGCTAATTACCTTAAGAAACAGGTTCGTTTTGAAAAGGCTTAACTCTTTATATAATGGCACATTATCTTGGTGATGCAAAATGAAGAGTGTTAAACTTCATTCATGTGCTATGTTTTCTGCAGGGGAAGTCTTGCATGCTTGTGGCTGGGGATGTGTACAGACCTGCTGCTATTGATCAACTTGTTATTTTGGGCGAACAGGTATTGGATTCTCATGTTCAAGAAAGCGTCTATTTTTTCACAGACCTGCTTTTCCCATCATTCAAACAGCAATATATGTATCAAATGTCTACTTTGCTTATTATTCTCCATAATCTATAAAATGTCAAATGAGGAACAGAAAAAGTATGAATGTAATGTCTCTTCTAGCAGAGATGGATACTCTTGTTACAATGCTACTCTTTCTTGCTAGTTCCAATTTTATCTGTGTTTCTGATTGTAAATTAACTGTCATCCTATAGAATACAGTATCTTTGCAAGTTAAAGTATCTGGTATTTATCTCTGCTTGGAAGTCATTTATTTTCTGGATGACTGGGTTATGATTACTGTTCTCATCTTTATTTATAGCTTGTGACAGGTGGGTGTGCCTGTGTATACAGAAGGGACAGAGGTTAAACCTTCAGAAATAGCTAAAAGAGGCTTGGATGAGGCTAAAAAGAAAAACATGGATGTGTTAATAGTAGACACTGCTGGAAGACTGCAGGTAAAATATCTCATAAACATATTTAATCATAACATCTCCATCATTAGCCTTGAAAATCTCACCAATATTATATTGCTCACATTGTGATCGCCACTGAGTAGAAGTTGTTCATCTTCATTTCAACAGATAGACAAAGGAATGATGGATGAGCTAAAAGATGTGAAACGGGTCCTGAATCCCACTGAAGTACTGCTTGTTGTGGATGCAATGACTGGACAAGAAGCTGCAGGTTGTTTACTTGTTTTGTAGTGGTGAAAGAGTTATTGCACATCAGTCATTGTCTTTTCTATTGTTTAAGAAACATGAACAAGTTATTAAGACCTATACCGTTGCCATTGTTCACTAGCTAAGTGAAGTTAATTTTGAATTTGCACATTGAACACTAATTATTTTGTTAGCTATTAGTTCTGGTATACATATTCTCCATTCTTTTTGCTTGCTTGTCAACCTTTGCTTGTTCGTATTCCTAAAACTTCATGAGATGTGGTTAGGTGTTATTTAGTGTTAATGATAGTAGTTTTAGATTGATCGGACATCATGATGCACACCCTAGGAGAACCAATTTGTTGGAAAAAAACATAATATAGCTTGCATGAGAAACAGTAGCTTTTTGTGGATACTACTTTGCTTTATTGTATTAATGAATGTCTTATATGTATGAGATGACTTTTTATTTTCTTCTGTATTCTTTAATAATTCAGTTTATATATGAATCATGGTAGAAAATTTGCAGTTTCTAATAGCCGCTGCACATATGAGTAGCGCCCGTATCTTTCTTATGCTATTGATACTTGTGTACATTTTTGTACCTTTGTGATAGTATGATTCTCATCAAGCGGCTGAAGTGATAATACCTACAATTATTTTATAAAATTATCTAATCAGGGAATATCTTTCTGACTGGCAGCTTTGGTGACAACCTTCAATCTTGAAATTGGAATTACTGGTGCCATTTTGACCAAGCTAGATGGAGATTCTAGAGGCGGTGCAGCTCTGAGTGTTAAAGAGGTCTGCTATTTGATTTCCTTAATTTTTTTCTCTCGAGCTTCTTTTCTAAAGGAAGAACTAATTCTCAGAAATGTAATATGTATTTGAAGTTTCATTAGTAAGGATCATGCGAATTCTACATGTTTCTTCATGCAAACCAATTTTCTTTTCTGGTAATGGCTGGTACATCATCTTGACATGTGATAAAGATATGGCCAATGAATACCCGATGCCTGAGATGAAGGCTGTTTTGTTGGATTGGAAGTACAACTAAGTTTAATCAAGCCAGAGTGTGGCTCGTAGTTTTTATGTGCTTTTGATTTAGATGGCTGTGCTCCATAAGTAAATACTGAAAGTGTTTCAGATGATTTTTTACAGCTGTTTATAGTCATGCAATCAATGTTGCATTTGGTAATGCAAAAGAATCATTATATCAAAGAGATCTGTCGAATGTCATCGGAAAAGAGTTTTGTTTTTTAAGTAGGAATTGTTTCAATTGCTGATACTTGCGACATGGGCTAATTTTCAGTTCAAGGCATTCTCAGTTTTGTTGGTTTTCCTGTATTATTGATGTATCTACCATGTCAATAATATTGTAATAAAATCTTATGTTATATTTTGTATATAATAGTTGGATGGTGGCAGGTATCAGGAAAACCAATCAAACTTGTAGGGAGGGGTGAGCGGATGGAGGATCTTGAACCTTTCTACCCAGATCGTATGGCTGGGCGTATTCTTGGAATGGGAGATGTTCTCTCTTTTGTAGAGAAAGCCCAAGAAGTTGTAAGTTTTAATTAACTCCGTTTTTTATATTCTTTAGATGAACCTTGATGCAACCATGTCTTCATTCGTCTATATAGATGCGCCAAGAAGATGCTGAAGATTTGCAAAAGAAGATAATGAGCGCCAATTTTGACTTCAATGATTTCCTTAAGCAAACTCGTGCAGTTGCACGTATGGGTTCCATGACTCGTGTCCTAGGGATGATTCCAGGAATGGGGAAGGTCAGTTTTCTTCATGTACTATTTCACTTTTGGAAGTAATTACTGTGTCGTGCCTAGTGAACATGTTTCGGTTCAATTAATTGGTTGAATAAAATGTGTTTTGAATTAGCTAGTTTATCAATTTATTTGAATCATACTTGCTATCTGGAGAAGCTTCAATTATTTTACCTTTTTCGTGTACACAGATCACTCCTGCACAAATTCGAGATGCAGAAAAGAGTTTAAAGATGATGGAAGGAATGATAGAAGCAATGACACCTGGTATCTTCTTTTCTGCTATTTCCAGAAATTATATTTGATATAGAAAATGAAATTTAGACAAGTTCGAAACATGCTTAATTATGCACACAAAGTTACTGTGAGAGTGAGAGATTGATTTTTGAACTACCATCATCTGTTGCCTGTTCATTGCAAGATTTATAATTCTTCATTTAACATGGCGATGAGATGTACTTGTGAGAACTAACAGCTAATACAAGATATAGAACCTCTAACCTGTCCTAATGCACACGTAGGCCATTTAGTTTTCTATATTATAGGGAAATCTGACTTGGTCAAACTAACAGGAATTCTAAAACCACCCTATGTTCTGTGAAGATGTTATAGTTTTTGTTTCTGCTCTCCATTTATCTATCAACTGTCATTTTACAGTTCATTCTTGTTCAGGGGCCTGGATTGATTTTCATTCGGAAACTCATCAAATATAAAACAACTTCCAAATAGCAAAATCCATAATTCGAGATAACTTGGTTGCTGAATTTATGTTTCACATTGATTTGATACTCTGTGACCATCATTACATTGGCTGTTGTACATCCCATTTCACTGAGATGCTATATATGTGTTTTAATTGCACCTTCCAGAGTCTTTATGTCCAAAAATCGAATAAATATTTTCTTATTGAAATATTTCTAATTTTTTGTATTAACAGAGGAGAGGGAGAAGCCTGAACTGTTGGCAGAATCCCCAGGGCGAAGAAAGAGAATTGCCCAGGAATCTGGGAAAACAGAGCAGCAGGTATGGTAATGCTGGTTAATTCTTTATACAAGTTTTTGCACTGAAATTATTCTTAGCCTAAATTATTCTTTGCTATAATTATTATTATTAGGTGAGTCAACTCGTTGCTCAACTTTTCCAAATGCGTGTCCGAATGAAGAATCTAATGGGCGTGATGGAGGGAGGATCCATTCCTTCTTTGAGCAATCTTGAAGATGCACTTAAAGCTGAGCAAAAGGTACCTTATCTTTGATATATCCACATTTTTCATTCACGAAATGCCGGTTTTCTTAACGATGAAGTGAAATTCCTTGCTATCTTCTTCATCTCTAACAGTATGAGAACCTAGTGGTAGAATCTTACCATATTATGCATGGAAGAAGCAGTTCTACGCCAATAACTGCTGTTTTATTAGTTTTCTGCATTTTTGTAGTTTTCCTGAGGTTCGATACTTCAGAAGCATATCTGTCTGTTGACATCTGATCTTTTTTTTTTTACTGGAAAAAAGGCTCCTCCTGGTACGGCAAGGAGGAAGAGAAGATCAGAATCAAGAAGGCAATTAGCAGACTCGGCTTCATCATCAAGGCCACGTCCTCGCGGTTTCGGGGGAAACTAGGAGCTTAATTTGATGAACAACTGAATTATGAATTTTTTGCAGACAAAATATGTACACGTTAAGTTTGTTGCATACTCTGTCAAGAAAGTAGATTTGCTCCTCTTTTCCTCATCAAGAATGCAACTGTGAGACATAATTTGTTCTGTTAATGTTACCAGACTACAAATAATTTGTTCTGTTTATGTAACCAGACTCCATATGCTACTGCTTTTTTTCTTTAGGAATTCAAATGCATATTTATCCTATGAAATTGTATTTTCTTTTTTTATTAGATCAAATACATTAAGATCTTCTTAACTTGCCAACAAAAGCTGGATGTTACTTGGACATTTAAAAGTTTCAATCAGCCCCCTAGACTTGGTAAAAATGTTTCATTTTGCCCTCTTAACGTCATGTGTCAAATTCTGGTTGGAATGAGAAAAATCAAAAAATGATATATTTGAAAAGTCAAAATAACCAGATTTTGACACATGATATTAACACTTTTACCAAGTTTAGGAGATATCTGAAAGTAAGGGAACTAACGATCCATTTTCCTATTATTGTTAACATCTGTCCTATAGATAAATTGAAATGAAATAGGCAAAAATGTACGGATCCCTTAAGAATATTTTAAGTGTGTGTTTGGATTTGGAACATACTTTTTTTTTTTTTGAAAAAAACTCTATTTGTATAAAATGTTCAAATGTTGTGCATAAGATGGATTCAATTCAATTGAATTCCGTCCCAAGTCACTGAAGAATAACCACATCATTTGTTTAGAAAATATTGCGACTCAAAATGTTCTTTATTTATTATTTTAATGGTCAATTCACCTTTTTTCAATAACAAAATTGTCTTATCAATTCAAATAAAAATTATTTTAGCCATAAGAACACCGGGAAAACAGTTAATCCACAAAAACATATACATCGGGCATTTGTGAATAGGAAGGGACAAATGTTGAGAACCTTAAAAAAATAACTAATTCTTTTTGCATATAGAATAAGAAAACTCATTTTTTGAGAAATAATTGTTCTTTTTTCTTTATCTTCCTCAAATTATCCTAGATTAAAACAGAAACAGGCACTAATTAGAAAAAAAGAACATTGGTAAATTTGTGATAGATAAAACAAAAGATGGCAACAGAGTCAGACACATCGACATTTCCAGCAGCTGATATTGAAAAAGAATTAGACCCAAGCAAGAACACTGAATTTGAGACTGATTCTGTTTCATCTGAAATTGATTCTACTAAGGAAATTAAGGTAATCTCGATTATTTAATTCATATAATTGAATATTTATTTGGTTTTTTGTTGTTATATTATCGGAAGAAGTTTAAAGCTCATCTATATAAGAGATATATCATTTACTTATATATTTTCATATTTACCCGATAGGAGTTCGAAATAATTTATAGAGATACATATGTGTATGTGGTATTTATATAGTATAGTTTTTTATACAAAATTGTGGTGCAGGAAAGAGATGCTTTTGTTAAAAAAAAGAAAGAGGTGGAGAGAAAGAATAATATGCAAACACTGAAGACAACTATCATAGTTTCGGCTGCCATTGTTGCGGTAGCTGCTACTGCTATTGCTATCACCAACAAATTCAGACAGAACAAATGATATTACTTCAATATGTTCCTGCATGCAAATTAAAAAATACTATTTTCTTGATTTTTTTAATATTATATCAAACTTTATATGCTGTCCTTCTTTGTGTTATATTACGGGGCTTACAAATTTCCCATTCACATTTTGGAGATGTACTTATTTGAGATACAAACAAGTTAGTTATTATTCTTTTTATTCTTTTTGTAGTTGACTTGTAATAATATTTCTATTAATAAATACATTTTTACTCTTATATTTAAAAAAGTTACCTTGATCCGAATAATTTTGTATTTTTTTTTTATCGCCCCATCTAATTTTTATGGTATAGTTCGCATGCGATTATTAAAGGATTTAATTTTCCAAACGGAAATTTTTATGGTAGCTATAGTCTAATAATACATAATGGTTTGATCAATAGAGTGAAATCTTGTATTTAATTATAATGTTTTTTTTTTTAAAATATTGAGATAGTTTGCTTAATAATATGAATTGTATAAACTTACATTGGTGATTCATATTTCCAGTGTACAAAGCATACCACTGATTCATTATTTAGTAGATGGATTATCTGCACGAATTAGTGATAAAAATAGCTTGAGTATTGATAAAGAACTGAATTTATTTGTAATTTTTTGTTATATTTTTATTTGTAAGAAATATTGTTTTATATAGCAGTTTTGTACATCAGTGGCAGATAAGATTTTACAGCTAGTATACCACTTTCTTAGTGGAACAATTAGTGGCACAATTAATGGCATAACATGTGGGATATGATGAGTGATTCTGATCCCCTTTTTGTTTTTTTGACCATACTTTTCTGCTTTCTAACACTCCTCCTCAAATTGAGTAGTGGGATTTTCAATGCTCAATTTGTCGAGTATTTTTTTAAAAATTTCTCCGTTGATTGCTTTTGTCAGAATGTCTGCTAGCTGATCTTCGGATCGTACAAAAGGTAGTTTTATGATACTACCTTCGATTTTTTCCTTGATGAAGTGTCTATCAACTTCGATATGTTTGGTTCGGTCATGCTACACTGGATTTTGAGAGATTTGAATGGCTGCTTGATTATCACACTTTAGCTCACAGATTTTGGTTGGTGGAAAAACAATTTCTGTTAATAACTTCTGAAGCCACTATATCTCAGTCAGTCCTCGAGCTATTCCTCGAAATTCAGCTTCTGCACTTGATAGTGCCACCACCTTCTGCTTCTTGCTTCTCCATGTGACTAAGTTACCTCAAACAAGTGTAAAGTAGTTAGAGGTTGACCTTCGATCCACTAGATTTCCTGCCCAGTCAGCATCAGTGTACCCTTCAATATGCAGATGACCATGTTTCCTAAAAAGGATTCCATGTCCTGTTGTGCCTTTCAAGCATCTGATGATTCTCCATACAGCTTCTATGTGATCCTTTTGTGGTCGATGCATGAATTGACTTACAACTCCTACAGCATAAGCTATATCTGGTTGTGTGTGTGACAGATAAATAAGTTTTCCCACCATTCGTTGCCATTCTCCGTTTCCTCTATTATTTTGAGTCCATGGTTCACCACTATAGGTGTGTTTGCTGGTTTACATTCGAGCATTTTTGAATCTGCTAATAGATCCAGGATATACCTTTTCTGGCATATGAAGATTCCTTGTTCAGACCTAAGTACCTCTATTCCGAGAAAGTACTTGAGTCTTCCCAGATCTTTCATCTCAAATTCCGTGAACAAACTTTTCCTCAATTTGTTGATTTTTTCTACATCATTTCCTGTAATGATCATATCATCAACATATATGATTAAACAGGTTATGAGTTCACCTCTTTGTTTGAGAAATAAGGTATGATTTGAGTTGGATTGTTTAAATCCATATCGCCTCATTGCTAGAGTGAACCTTCCAAACCATGCCCTTGGTGACTGCTTCAAGCCATAAAGGGATTTTCTTAATCGACATACCTCCCCCTTTCTGAATTCTTTCTAGAACCCTGGTGGTGCTTGCATGTAGACTTCTTCTTCCAAATCTCCATGTAGGAAGGCATTTTTTACGTCAAATTGGTGAAGTAGCCATCCTTCATTTGCAGCTACTGAGAACAAAACCCGAATAGTATCAATCTTGGCCACTGGGGAGAAGGTTCCCGAGTAATCAATCCCATAGGTTTGGGTGTACCATTTTACTACCAATCGTGCTTTATATCGTTCGATTGAGCCATCTGGTCTATGTTTTATGGTATAGACCCATCGACACCCAACTGATTTTTTTCTTGTGGGTAAAGTACATTTCTCCCATGTGTTGTTTTTATTGAGCGCATCCATCTCTTCTTTCATTGCTTTTGTCTACTCATCGGAGGTTAAGGCCTCTTCAGTTGTGCTTGGAATTTCCTCTTCACATAGAGTCATAATATATGCTTTGGCCCCCCTAGATAGATTTTCGTGTGCAATATGAGGTATTGAGTACCTTGATCTTCTTCGCGTAATGAGCTCAGGGGAGTATTTTTCTGGTGGAACTCCCCTATTTCTTCTAGGAGGTAGTGCAGGTTGAATAATCGTGTCATTTTCTGGTTCAATCTCCTACTCAACTATTACATTTTCAAGATCATCGGGATAATTATCAATCTCATTTTCCCTTACCTCATGCCATGGGTCGGGTTGATCATCAAACGAGGTATTGGGCTTCAAAGGTTGTACGGAAGCATCAGTAGATTGCTCAATGGTACTGTCGATGTTTATTTCAGATGAAGGTACTAGATCAAGTAACCAACAAAGTGTGTCTATACACTCATTCTCCCCTTGACCACGTAGTTGGGTATTAAAAATACTCTGTTTCCAAGAAATTTCAATTCATAGTAGTGCGTATATGACCGGTTTTTGGATTGTAGCATCGGTACCCCTTCTAATTGATTCCATACCCTACAAATACACACTTTTCAGCACATAGATCAAGCTTGGTTCATTCTGTTTTGGGAATGTGAACAAATACGGAACAACCAAATACCCTTGGTTGAAGGGCTAGAGGTGGAGGTATTTTGGTGAACTTGGATAGAACTTGAATCGGTGTTTGTAGTTTAAGGGTTTTTATGGGTAGTCGATTGAGAAGGTATGTGGATGTGGTTAAGGCTTCAGGCCAAAAAAGTTTGGGTACTTTGGATTCGATGAGTAGGGCTCGGGTCATCTCCAAAAGAATTCTATTTTTCCTTTCAGCCACACCATTTTGTTCAAGTGTGTGAGGACAAGTGATTTGATGGATCACCCCTTGTTTTTGATAAAATAGCTTCATGGATGAGTTAATGAATTCCCCTCCATTATCGGATCTTAAAACTCGAATGGTTTTGTTGAATTGAGTTTGGATTATGGTATAGTATTGGATGAATTTTCGGTTACCTCTGACTTATTTTTTAAGAAATAAATCCAAGTCATGCGGGTACAATCATCGATGAAAATAAGAAAGTAACGAAAAAATTGTCCACCGATGACAGGTGATGGGCCCTATATGTCGGAGTGAATTAAATCAAATGGTATTATTTGGCTTGTAAGTTTATCTATGACTTTTCGCCAAAACACATGTCTCACATTGTATTGTATTCTTGGAATTGAAAAACTCAGGAAACAAAATATGCAAATAACCCATGGATGGATGTCCGAGCCTTCTATGCCAAAGCCAGGCCTCCCTGTCTCTAGTTCCATGAGCAAGCATCACAGTACTATATTGAGCAACCTCATCTACGTAGTATAACCCTTGGCGCTCAGTGCCACGCCCAATAATCATACCCGTCCTGATGTCCTGTAGTACACAGAAAGTTGGGTGCATTAGTACGGTGCAATTGAGTTCTTTAGTGACATGGCTAATGGACAACAATTTATGGGACAAAGATGGAACACAAAAACAATTCGACAGCTTTAATTTCGATGAGATATTAATAGAGCCGGCTCCTCTGACTGGAATAATTTCCCCATTAGCCGCTATCACATGGGTTTTTTCGGGTTTTGTTTGAAGTTGGATATCTCCCGGGTCGAAGGTCATTGTATCGGTAGCATCGCAGTAAAAAATCCAAGTTGTGTTTTTTGAGTTTTGATTTTGGATAATGTTGGCAATCGATTGGTGTTTCGTGGGCTTAATTTGAGTTTTTATTTTTTTTTAGGTTAAAATTGGATAAAATTGGTTGTTTTTGGGCTGTATTTAAAAAATTGAGCTCAATTTGTGATGGAATTAAATTTGTGGTCTTGAATTTAGGAAAGCTTAAGGTGTTGGGGTCAAATTTAAAGTTTTTAGAAAGTTGAGGGTGAGTTTGCAATTTCCCAAACTCCTCACCTATATAAACCTGATTAGGGTTTTTCTTACCCTTTGCAGCCGACGAAGTGGCTCGGTTTCCCTCTCCTTTTGCAGCCACCGTCACGGTTGCTCTATACTCCGCTTCGATCTTCGTTCTGCTTGTTCCGATCTCTGCTCCAATCTCCGTTCTACCTGCTTCTCCCTCTACTCGGTTGCTGCTGTTGCTGTTGGTGGCTTCTGAGCCACCCACAACGGCGGTAACTTTGCCGGTGTTCTGACTTTTCCTTTTGCTCTCGTTCGGCCACGATTCAGGGTAGCCAATGATTTCAAAGCAACCGTCTCTGGTGTGTTTTGTTTTTCCACATAATGAGCATTTGAGTTTCGATTTATCCTGGTGGAATGATGACTCCTTGCCGGAGCCTGACCGCCGCTATCCTTGCACTACTGTTGCCGTTGCCTCTATTCCGGTAATGTTTAGGCCACTTCCTAGGCCTTGTAAACTTTATGTTGTTGGTCCGATGATGGATAGGCTAGCTGCCTCCTTTCTTACTGCCGCATAAGCCGCTTCAGGCGAAGGTAATGGATCTTGCCTCAAAATTTCCCTTTTGATATGATTGTGGTCTTGATTTATGGAGTTTAAGAACTGAAATAACTTTTGTTCTTGCTTAATCTGATTATATGTTGCAATATCCGCCTCTGATGTCATCTGATTTGGCTCTCTCCGGTCAATCTCGCCCCAGACTCCCTATAAGGTAATCCAGAAACTTTCAAGTGTTTGTTCATTCTGCTTCACACTGTTGAGCTTTATGTGAAAGTCAAAGTTCTGTAGTTTGTCTTTGCCGTTGCTATAAGTTGTAACTAATGTGTTCCATAGAGCTCTAGCAGTGGGAAATTCGATCAAGTTGCTTGCTAACTGTGGCTCAATATTTTGAATGAGCCATGAGAAAATAACTAGATCATTTTGTTCCCACTTTTCATAGCTCTCATCTTCAGGTTTTGGTGGGACTAGAATTCCCGTAAGATGGCTTAAAAGGGATTTTGATTTACCTCCTATTGCCACCTTAATCATTCGTGCCCATAGGGTGTAATTCTAATTGTTGAGTTTGATGCTGATGTTAAGGTTATCTGACAAATTCTGTTTTGGATTTTGGTTGTTGAGGGACTGTTTTATCAGGTTTGCAATTTGGATCAACAGGCTTTCTTCACCAGTTCCAGATTGCATTTTTGAGTTGCCGTCTTCAGACTTGGTAGTCGAAGCTCTCTGGTTCTGTCCATCTCCGGACATGGTTGAAGGTAAGATGGCAGATGATGAAACTGCAAATTATGATCTGAGAACCATAACCTGCTCTGATGTCATGATAAAAATAACTAGAGTATTGATAAAGAACTGAATTTATTTGTAATTTTTTGTTATATTTTTATTTGTAAGAAATACTGCTTTATATAGCAGTTTTGTACATCAGTGGCAGACAAGGTTTTACAGTTAGTAAACCACTTTCTTAGTGGAACAATTAGTGGCACAATTAATAGCATAATATGTGGGATATGATGAGTGATTCTGATCCCCTTTTTGTTCTTTTGACCATACTTTTTTGCTTTCTAACAATTAAGACTTCTAGATTATTAAAATTAATTTAAACTTTTAAATAAAAACTCAAATGTTTGTTTTTCATTCTAAGTCACGTAACATATTCATGACACAGAAAAATAAGAGCAAACTGAAATGTAAATCTTTTCCGCATAAATAATTCTTATTTCATACAACTTAATAGTATATTAAAGCAGAGATCGTATCACAGTTTAATAATCCGAGTTTACATCATTTCTGTAAATAAAAAATTCAATCATCTAAAATTCGTTTCAAATACGGTAAAATATATCGTTTGATCCTTATGAAAACAAGTTCCTTCAATTAGATCATCATCTAAATAATTTGAATCCTTAAAATTTTTTTAATCTCTAATCAAGTCTAATTAACCAAATTGAATGGAATCATGATATCCAATTGAACCGGTAATGAGAAGACCGGTTATAACCAAACAATTGCTTGCATTGACTACTAGATAAGTAGGGGGAAATTCAGTCAAAAATTTTGGGGGAAAAAGGCGCCTAGAGGAATCAATTTTGGCGCCATAACAATAATGATTTTGATGAAGTGCTTTATCACACTCCAAAGGAAGCCTCACGCTATAGCATTTTCAGCGTCGCTCATCTCGGATCTTGTGCACATTCAATATCAGCATCAAAGTATCAGGTAAACGTTCTTAACCTTTGCTTTTCTGTTTAATCGCTGTTTGGTCGCTGAGAATACTTTTGCTGAGATTAATCTCTACATTTCGTTATCTGATTTGTTTTGTTTGCGGAAAATATTGGAATTGATTGGTTAGAAGTGTATTTCAGTGATTGTACTTTAACAGTTTGATAATTTGCCTGACTATAGATTAATTCTACTAGACTATAATTGATTCGTGTTTGAGGTTACTGTTACTGATAGATATTTCCCCGCTTCTTTAATAGAGGTGAAATCTGACATGCATTTTTATTTGGTGTGCGGCTTAGATTAGGGTATGGATACATCGAAACCTGCAATTTTTGTGAATGGCGGGCTGTTGCCTATGCATTTGCGGAAAAGAGTCCGCACAGTTGTCCAAGTTCTTGGAGCTGATCGAGGAGCTGTAACAGGAAAATCCACTGATGATAAACAGGTACTTGTAAATGGCACTCCACCTTTTGCTCCTCTTACCAACTTTGTTGAGGTTGTTGGCATTGCTGATTCCGAATCATCCATACAAGCTGAAATTTGGACCAACTTTGGTGACACTTTTGGTAATTTCTTCTTCTTTTGATTCTTATTCTTTTTTTGACCTGATTTTTCCAAGAGTGTGCATGTAGGTATCCTAGATTCAATCTAAATGCTCGTGTGTGCTTGTAACTTGCGCGTCCTGATAAATTTTGGTTTACTTTTACTGCATACTATTTGCCATTGAACTGTTAAGTTCCATATCATTTGGAGACTGTTCAATTTGCTAGCAAATTGCTAACTGCATTTAGTGGAAAAGGTTTATGTTATTAATTTCAGTTCATTAGAACTGGCTTCCATCTCCAAGACTCAAATGTCATATTTTTATGAGCATGTGATCGCTTTTTTTGTTTTTTTTCCCTCAATTTTCAGTTTGCAACTTCTCCTGTTCACAACTTGTGTTCAAGCTGAAAATTTACAATTTATGCAACACAATATTGCATCTAATTTTGAAACTTTGTTGCTGCAATGAGTTTGATTTAGGGAATATGTTCTGTGAATTTGCATGTTGTAGCCGCTCTTCTATTGTGACTTGTGAGGCTCATTGATGAGCGGCAAAGAGGTGGTTCTGTCTTGGATTTGTTTCTGTTTTGTGTCGTAACCTGATCAGAGTGAAAGTGTCATGATATTCTAGCAAATATTGTTTAAAAACTAATTAATAAAAGGAAAAATAAAACTCTCTCTGCAAATAAACAACTAAAACATACTTCCCTGGTTTTGTTGGTCGGTTCTGATCTAATTTCAAGCCTTCTACTTACGTTACATATTGTATAACACGCGGAGAAATGTGTATGGGAAGAAAGAACACTGCAATTAATCAAAACAGAGTGAATTTAGGAACAGATAACACTTTCAATAGGTTTATTCACTTATTTTTGTTTTGAGTTGTGACTATAAATGTAGTACATCTACCTATTACCAGTTTAAGACAAATGAATTGTGAATCTTCTTTAAAAAAGTGCCTTTTTTAATCGCTTAAAAGTTAAAAGTTAAAACAATAATTATAAACTATACCTAGAATCTGTTTTGGATGATTGAAAATTGAATTTTGCATTGCACTGAAAATTCTTGTCCTATTTTGGCAGATACATTTTCATTCAATCAGCTTTGTCAGCTAGCCAATGGAGAGTATCGATCCTTGTTCCTTTGAGGTGCTGTGACCTTAAGTCGCCTTGGAGTGTGTTTTTGGCCATTGATGTAAGTAGCTGGCAGGTGTGATTAGTTTCACCAGTTAATTTGGATATTTCTTTGACTGACTAGATCTACTATAAGGAATCAATATATTTAAGTGATACTTGGAATTCATAATCCTGTTCTTTCAACAATATGAATGGTAAGCTTGCTAGTTTGCGATTGCACCTTTTTTTTGAGATTGAAACTGCCCCATACTTGATCATTTAGGACATTTTTGTGCGTGGAAATTATGATGTTGATAATGAGAGATGCTCTCATTCCATTGCATTTACTTAAGCTTTCGGAAAGGTGTAAAAATCCTTTTTCATACTGCAATTAATTCCTTTCAGTTCAATTGCATATAGTCAAAATTTGTATTGAATTTCATTGATTTCAACAGTTCAAGTCCAAAAGAATGGGATCAAACTAGTGATTGCTTGTTTATGGATGCAAGATGCTTATCATGATGTAATCTTTCAATCTTTATATTGATTACTTGTCTTATACTTCTCAAAGAAAGATTCGTTATAGTGCCTTAGTTGGTAATTCAAGTCCTTCAAACCAAACAGACTAAACTAAAGCAAATTCTAAATAGAATGAACATCCAACTGATAAAACAAAAAACCGAATGGATGAACAAAATTTTAATTGCTTAATTGGTTACTTCTGTTAGGTTTGATGCTTGCTCACAAGCCTCACATGATCACATATAATGGCGGATGTGATAATTAGTAAGCTATATAATTACAGGTTATAATATTTCAAGTTAATTGATAGCTGAGTTGAACATGTCATGTCAAGTATGCTCAGTTTTGGTTTTTGATTGTTTATTTTGTCACATTTGTTCTTTGTTAAAATAAACATTATAATAGGTGAACCTAAAAATTAAAATTTGAAACTAAGGTTTTGTTCGCTGAAAATCATTCAGCAACGTAATATTTTCTAAACTTTATTGGTGTGGTGGTAACTCTGGCCAACGGAATTAGTAACAAACTGAGGTAGTTATAGAGAGAGAAATTGAGCTAGAGAGAGATTGTGGAAACTTTCTCATATTTTTTTTATTTCAAAATAACAAAGAACAGGCTTATATAGCTGTTACAAATGAAGAAGAAAATAAGGGAAAAAGTTGCTAATGAACCAGCTCCCAAAACGCAACGTATAACTAAAATAGCTAAGCCAAGAAGCCAACAACAAAACAGACTCAATTCAAGTGATTGTAAGTGGCTGTAAGTTAGCCACGCATCAATCCCCTCCCCTTAAAGAAATGCTTCAATCGCAAACTCAGGGAAACGTTCCCTGATCTCGGATGCAAATTCCCAGGTGGCCTGTTCCTCTTCCTCTCCTTGCCATTAAATCAACAACTTAACATCTGCTTGGTTTCCTCTTTTGACAAATCTTCGCTCCAAGATGGCCAATGGTGATTTCTTCCTCGAAGTAGCTGCAATGTCAGATACCTGAGCATTACTCGGAATCTTTTTCTTGAGTTGATAAACGTGTAGAACTGGATGAATGGAAGAATTTACAGGCATTGACAGCCTATAAGCCACTTCTCCAATCCTGTCTTCTATCTGAAATGGGCCAAAATACAAGGGAGAAAGCTTATGATTGGACCTCTGCTTGTATGGTTTGAGTTTAATAAAAACCCAATCACCAATCTCAAACTTCCTCTTTGTTCTCTCCTTGTCCGCCAACTGTTTCATTCTTTTCTGAG
This sequence comes from Euphorbia schlechtendalii, assembly GCA_949673415.1. NCBI lineage: Eukaryota > Viridiplantae > Streptophyta > Magnoliopsida > Malpighiales > Euphorbiaceae > Euphorbia > Euphorbia schlechtendalii. Next base: position 24,752 of record CATIWQ010040618.1, read on the forward strand.
CTCTTTCTAAGTGATATTTCATTGTCTACATAGCCACTTCTCTATCAGACAAAAGTTGATCCACACTGGAAAATTGAGAATCCCCAGGAATGTAAGGAACATGAATGGGTGGGTGAATGCCGTACATTGCTTCATATGGGGTGGTGTTAATAGAAGAATGAAAGGTAGTATTATACCACCATTCCGCAAGAGGCAACCAATAAAACCATTGTCCCAGGTGTTGGTGTGTCATACAGCGAAGATATGTTTCCAAACACCTGTTAACAACTTCAGTTTGCCTATCCGACTGAGGGTGATAGGCAGTGGATCTTGCCAACTGAACCCCCTGCAATCTGAATAATTCAGTCCAAAAAGAGCTCAAAAATATTGGATCTCTGTTACTCACAATTGAATGTGGAAACCCATGCAACTTATATATTTCACACAAATATATTTTAGCCACAGACTCTGCAGTATAGGGGTGTTTTAAACCTAAGAAATGGGCAGCCTTAGTTAACCTGTCAACAATCACCATAATCACTTCGCTACCACAAGACTTTGGCAATCATTCGATAAAATCCATGCTTACATCACCCCAAATATTCTAAGGTATAGGTAAAGGCTGTAACAAACCAGGATATTTGACAGGTTCATATTTACAGGTTTGACAAACCAAACAAGATCTTATATAATTCCTGACATCTTTCTCTAAACCCTTCCAAAAGAATAATTGGCCCAATCTTTTGGAAGTAGCAAGGACCCCAGAATGCCCCCCATAAGCAGAATCATGAAATAACTGGATCAGTTTCCTTCTTAACTCCACATCTCTGCCAATCACTAACTTCCCTTTTCTCCTTAACATACCACCCTGCCAAGTGTACACCCCACTCTGATTACTAGTTCCAGCATTTCTACCACTTTTAATTTTCTCATTCACAGCTTTTACAGCCATATCTTTTTCCCAACTAAGCTCAATCTCAGGTAGTAAACTACTAACACGAGTAGACAGAGTCAGGGTAGCCAAACATGGCATTGGTAGCCTAGACAAGGCATCTGCAGCCTCATTTTCAATACCTTGTTTGTAACCTATCTCAAAATCATAAACAAACAGTTTGGCAATGTACTTTTGCTGCTTGGTAGTGGTTACTCTCTGCTCCAATAGATATTTCAAACTTTTGTGATCAGTCCAGATTAAAAACTTCTCGGAGATAAATAGTGATCCCACTTGCGAATAGCATAAACCACCGCTAGTAACTCCTTCTCATAGGCTGACAAACCTTGATGCTGAGAGGATAATGCCTTACTCATATAGGCAATTGGATGTTCCTCTTGCATAAGAACTGCCCCTATGCCCCAATCACAAGCATCTGTCTCCATTGTAAAGATCTTATCTGGTATAGGTAGAGCTAGCACATCGAAAGAAATCAAAGCCTCCTTCAATGTTTGAAAGGCAGTGGTTACCTAGGACTCCAACAAAACCCCTCCTTCTCAAGTAATTCTGTTAAGGGTTTACTTATCAACCCATAATGAGGAATAAACCTCCTGTAATAACTTGCCAGTCCCAAAAACCCTCGTAACTGCTTCACATTGGTTGGTTCAGGCCATTTCTGAACTGCCTCGATCTTCTTAGGATCAGTATAGACATTTCCTTAACCAATGACATGGCCTAAGTATTCAACAGTAGTAGTTCCAAAACCGCACTTGCTCAGTTTGGCAACCAACTGCTGTTCTTCCAACTTAAAAAACACAGCCCTCGAATGGCTAATATGTTGTTCCATATTAGCACTATATATCAGAATATCATCAAAGAATACCAGGATAAATTTCCTCAAGAAAATTCTGAAGACATCATTCATCAAGCTTTGAAAAGTTGAAGGAGCATTGGTTAATCCAAATGGCATAACCAAAAACTCATAGTGCCCTTCATGAGTTCTGAAGGCAGTTTTGTGAATATCTTCAGCAGCCATTCTTATTTGGTGGTAGCTTGATGTAAGACCAAGCTTAGTAAAAACAGTGGCACTATGAAGCTCATCAAATAATTCCTCTATTACTGGAATTGGAAACCTGTCCTTGATAGTTTTGGTGTTCAACTCTCTGTAATCTATACACATTCTCCAACTCCCATCCTTCTTTTTCACTAGCAATACTGTACTGGAATAAGGGCTGACACTGTGCCTAATTGTTCCATTATCCAACAGCTCCTGAACAAGTTGTTCAATAACATCCTTTTGTAAAGTAGAGTACCTGTATGGTCTAAGGTTCACTCGTGCAGTTCTTTCCAACAAGGGAATTTTGTGATCATAAACTCTAGGAGGAGGTATTTTGATAATTTTCTAGAACAAATGGCTAAATTCATCAACCAGTGGCTGCAACTGTAGTGGTACTTGATTATTTTGAGCCTCAAAATCATCTTCCATAGAAGGAACTTGAGCCAAAAACACTGTTGGAACCTTACTCAATAATTTCATCATGTTTTGCGAGGAAATGAGTTCTACTGTGGAATTAGTAACTCCCTGTAGACAAACGAAGTCCTCCTCTAGCAGAAACTTCATTGTCATAGCACTGAAATCCCTCACTAATTCACCCGACGAAACCAGCCATTTCATGCCAAGAACCACTTCACAGCCTCCCAGTGGAAGCATAAAAAAATCTGCCAACCAATTCCTTCCTTGCATCTCCCATTTAACTTTTTCAGCTATGAATCCACAATGTATTTTGCTGCCATTAGCAACAACTATCTCCATCGGTGGTACTGGCTTGAGTGTTAAGCCAAGTTCCCTTGCTACCTTGTGATCAAGAACATTATAAGTACTTCCTGTGTCAACTAGAATATGCAATCTCCTCTTCTTGCAATATCCTAGTAATCTCATTGATTTACATCCTGAATCCAGTTCCCCAGTAATTGCATGGAGAGAAATTACTGACTCTTTTTCAACTTCAGCCTCCACCACTCCATTCTCATGATATTCAGATTCACTGAATTCGGTAACAGGACCATCAATAATGAGGTGCAAGTATTTCTTAGGACAGTTGTGGCCTGGAGTATATTTTCCTCACACCAAAAGCATTGGTTCTTAGTTTTCTTATCCACCATTTCCTTCTCAGTCAACCTTCTGACCTTACTATTGTTGAATGGAGGATAAATTCGGTTTGGCACTGCATTAATTGGTTGTTTGGAAGGAGCAAGAGTAGGCAATAGCGGTGGTTTAGGTTGTGGTGGAGTAATGCTAGCTGGAAACCTAGCATTGAAAGTTTTGCCAGTTCTGTGAGATTCAAGATAGGCATCTTGAATTTTAGCTAGAGTATAGGCATGCTACAGTGATTTTAAGGAGAGCATCAAGACCGGAAAGCCTATTTCATCCTTAAGGCCACTCAAAAACAGACTTAACAAGTCCTCTTCGCTCAAGTTTACCTTGTAGGGATTTGCATCAAAAGCCTCTAAGTACTCACTAACCGTTCCTGTTTGATTTAATCTTTTCAAATCAGCTAACGGATTAGTATATACCTTCAATCCAAATCTATTCCTCAACATGAGCAGGTACTCATCCTACAGTGGTTCATTAGTGGCTCCTCTTCCTTTAATCATCGTTTGGTGCCACTCCAAGGCTCTGCTATACATGTGCAGCGAGGCAAGCTTAACTCTAGACACTAAAGGAGTTCGATCCATCTCAAAAAACCTTTCACAACGAAATAACCAGCCTTCTAGATCATCCCCGTCAAATCTAGGGAAATTGATCTTCGTAAATCTAGTGGACAATTGATAATCAGAATCATTTCCATATTCAAAGGTCACCTGTTGTAGATTGGAATGAGTCATCTGATGCGATGAACCAGGGATCAGAGTAGCTAGCTTCTTCATTTCACAAAGGAGAACCTCTTGCGAACTCGAAACTTGCTCCACCAGCTCCTTATACTTCTGATTTATGTCAGCAAATGCCATATCATAATGCTTATTCTACTCAGCAATCATTCCCTTGACATAGCTGCTCATCGATTCTTCAATCTTCTTGAACTCCAGAGCCATAGCTTGTGAATTCTCTGTTGCAGACATTATCAAAACTTCAGGAAGCGTTTTTCGATTAAAATCGCCGCTCTAATACCAAGTGGTGCGGTGGTAACTCCGACCAACGGAATTAGTAATAAACTGAGGTAGTTATAGAGAGAGAAACTGAGCTAGAGAGAGATTGTGGAAACTTTCTGATATTTTTCTTATTTCAAAATAACAAAGAACATGCTTATATAGCTGTTACAAATGAAGAAGAAAATAAGGGAAAAAGCTGCTAATAAACCAGCTCCCAAAACACAACCTATAACTAAAATAGCTAAGCCAAGAAGTTAACAACAAAACAGACTTAATTCAAGCGATTGTAAGTGGCTATAAATTAGCCACACATCATTTATAGTATTGTATCAGTTCAATAATAAATCAAATGCGAATATTTTGTTGGCTAAAACAAGTGTTTATTTGAAAATTTAAAAAAAAAAACATATTTTTATAACTTTGTCTCAATCATCCTCACTTTTGTGTCATCTACCATTGTTGCATCACATTTTTCACCTTCTTCCTCCGTTACCCGCCTCACCTTATTGTTACTTACGTTGTTACCTTGTTTGTTATCACTTTCGCATCTTGTACCTATACCAATTCTACTACCACCGCGGGTTTGCCTCCACATTAGCCATTATCACTAGCTTCACTAACACTTCCGCCTCTTCTACCACTACCATCTTCACCTCCACCCTAGTATCCTTGTTATCAATACTACCTTCACAACCGTGGTTGTCACCATCATCTCCTCTTCCTCACTTTAGCCCCCACCACAATCTCTACCGCACCTCTCCATAACCTACATTTTTGCTTTATATAAAAATATAGATTGATGTACATTATTTGTTTTTTTATATTTAATATAATTTTAAGTATTTCATTTGTTGAACTATTTGTTAATATATATATCCAATTTTATATATTAAATTATTAGACTTATATTATATTATATATTTATTTTGTGTTCGGAAAAAAATTCAATAACTAAAGATAATAATTTATTAATTTACAATCAAATACAATATGTTTTATTATGCACAGCATTTTTGTCAGCACAAAATATTTTTATAAACAGATGAAGGCTAAAAATATTTTATGTTTATTTATGCAAAGCATACCGTATTATAAATGTTCATATTAGCAAATGATAATTTTGTTATATTTCTTTTTCTTTATTTTTTAGTTTCAGTGTTTTCTGTGAGAATACGTTGCATCTACTATTTTTTTTATCATCCACTACATTATCATATTCTTCAAACCTGGATTCGTTGCTACATATGTCAACCTTCAAAGTTTTACAAATTGGTTGAACTTTATCCGCATTTAAATAAAATATTAAATGATCTTTCACGGTCGACACCAGATCAAACAGCAAGATTGTTTCAGGTCTGCAACACTAGTTGATTTTGATGTTATATGCTTGTGGATTTGCGAAATCGTTACATGCAAGGTGAAGAAAATAAAATTTGCAATGTTTACCTTTTTCTGAATAAATCTTGCCTAATGGCATGTTTGTTTTGCGTAAAGCAAGTTTTGTGTGTTTACGTTATTAATTTGTTTTGTCCGGTTTTTTTTATCTCCAGTAAACAAGTTTTAATATTGTTAAATTAGTCCATATATCTTAGTCTGCGAATCATTACTAACTTATTAATTAAAAGTTATAAGCACATATTTTTTTATTTGTTTTTATATATACACATGTGTACATACTATACACACGGTCTTTAGCAATCACCCGCTTCTAAGTTGTAAACTTATAAGGATCAGTTTGGCTGTGCTTTCCCAAGCTGCTTTTCTGAAAAGCTCTATATTCAAATTAATAATAAAGTTGATTTAGGAAAGGCAAATCAAACAGTTCCTAATAAAATAATACGAAAGATTAAAATGTATAGTTCAAAGCTAAATTACGTGAATCTATAAAAAATTTTTTTGTGAATTGGGTTTTAGAAACGCTTACATTAGCTAGTGAATCCCTCCAATCCCCAGTTCATTTTATTTAATTTACCTAACCATTGTCACTGCCCTTATTTATATGCGTTTGTTTGGTTCACAAATTTCCAATCACAGGTAAAAAGTCTCTGTAGTCTGTACTATACTCAGTTGGCCCCCCTTTTCAGTCTTCCACAGCCCGCCTATCACCGTTTCAGTTCACTCAAATTCCGGCCCCCCGCCGCCAATATTTTACCATTCCTTTGAGACTCCGTCCCTTCCTCTTTTCCATGTTCATTCGCGCCTTCGAATCATTTAATTTCGACTGATATTTAGCCCTAAAAGTATTAGGTGTTTCAAATTGGGCCGGGTAATATAAGAGGCGGGTTTGGGTCAAGCAAAGCGGTTCAAATTATGGGTTTAAAAGATTCTTAACTGGGTTTTAGGGGTCTTCTCCTATGTTGAAGTTCCTGATTGTCTCTTCTACGTGCCATTTCAATGGTAAGTTGATTGATTCGCCATGAATGCAGGTCTCAGAAGATCCAAATACATGTTAGTCTCTATCTGTCTAATCACTCTTGGTTATGCTTTTCTTTCAAGTTCAAAGTTACGGTTAATTTTGGGTTCTTGTATTTGAAAGTTATGAATTGAATCCTTCATTTGGTTGTTTGCGAATGTAGAAATGGCTGCAGAAGATCCAGTGAAGCTTTCGCCAACGAGTAACTGCTGTAAAGTGGTATGTTCTATGCTCCTTATCTGATTTTGTGATTTGTGTGTGCGCGTTTTTTTCCTTGATTGATTTGTTGTGTTGTGTAAATCTTGGATTTTCAGTGGAAAGAGAAGTGTTCAAAGCTAGAGGCTGGGAGGAAACATTTAAGACAAGCTGTGCAGATTCTCAATGAACAAGTTGACAAGATTCAAGCAGATAATACCAATCTCAAGAAAGGTAAGCTTTAATTGTTGAACTTGTATATATCCAACCTGTAAAGTACATCTGGCGATTGGCCAAACAATAGTCTTTTTTTATATACATCTCCGATGGAGCATTTCAAACTTGAATTGAGAAAAAATTGTGGGCGTGTCTAGGTTTTTTTCACATATTGTTGTCAACTATCAGAGTTGCCATTTTTCTTTCATTGTTGACTACAGCTTCTACTCAAGTTTTATATTATGAATGATGGGGAGGACAGAAACTAGCTAAAAACATGTTTTCCGTTGAGCAGTTTATGTTAACTTTACATATTAATAGTAAAACTTAGCTTACATTCTATTGCGTACTTAGAATCTAGAAAATTATGCATATGAATGAAACATGGGACCATAGAGGCAAGTATTGTAACTTTAGAGTAGAGGTAAATGCTACTTGAATATTTTGTTCACTGGTAGTTATGTTTGTACATATTGCAGCAAATGATGAAGAGCGAGCACGAGCTGAAACTGAGAAAGCAGGGAAAGAGAAAGAACTAGCTCTGAGAAAGTCTTTTGAGGATGAGATTGCTGCCTTGAAATCAGAAATATCCTTCTTGAAACAAAATGGAAGCACAGATACTGAAGATAAAAAGGGGGAAGTCAAGCTTCTACAGGATCATCTGTCTAAAGCAGAAAAGGAAATCACCCAACTCAAAGAACTCCTTGAAAAGGAAAAATTAAAAGCAGATTCTGAAAAGAAGAATGCTGACACGCAAAAGATAAGTGCTTCCGAAGCATGGAAACAAGTGAAATCTGAAAAGGGGAAGGCCAATGAGGAGAAGAAGCTTGCTAATCTTGAGAGGAAGAAGGCGGAGGAACTTCGAATTCAGCTGGAGGCATTGAAAAAAGAAGCTGAAGCAGCAAAATCGAAGTCTGAAGAGATAGGCAAAAAATTAGAAGCAGAAAAACTTAATGTGATTAAAGAGAGAAAGCGTGCTGATCTAGAGGTGGTTAAAGCAGATAAGCAAAGGAAACTTGCAGAAGAAAAGGAGAAGAACATCATCGAAGAAAAATCCCGTGCTGTAAATCTTTCAAAGCAGTTGGAGGGTGCTAGAAAAAAAATTGAGGAACTAAAGGAGAAAAATAGCGTTGTATTCTCCAAAAATTTCAGTCAGCTCCCTGCGGATCAACATGATCAAGGTGGCAGATCCATCTTGAAATCTGGAATCCCCTCTGTACAGCAAACAGATACTGCAACTGCTATGAATGAACTGAGGGAAAAGGAAATCAAGATGCTCAAGGAGCTTCTTGATAAAGAGAAGGGAGGGGCAGATTCTATAAAAAATAGCGCTGCAGAAGCAAGAAAACACTTGAAAGCTGAAAAGGCCAAGGCTGACAAAGAAAAAAAGAATGCTGATATTGAACGAGAGAAGGCGGAAGAATACCAAACCCAGTTTGAGGCTCTGAGGAAAGAAGCCAATCAAACAAAGAGAAAGTTGCTGTCTGAAATTTCTCAGTCTAAAGAAGCAAATCAGAAGTTAAAAATGGAAAATTCTCTGATGTGTAATCAGCTAGAGGAATGCAGGCATAAAATTGTGGAACTACTGAAGCAAGTAAATGAACTTTCATCTTCCAAAAGTGTATCTGATACTCCCACTGTTTTACATGGCAAAGATGTCAACTCCGGAACCAAAAAACTGAAGCTGGTACAGGAAAAATTGAAGCTTGAAAAGATGAGATTGAAGTATGCTAAGGAGATGGCAAAGTTGGAGACAAACAGAAGTATTACTCTTCAACAAGAACTAGGTCTTATAAAGCTGGATTCAGTTAAAATCGCTCAACGCCTGGATGCACTTGATAAATGGGTATTGTGTGGCTCTCAGTTCAGAGAGGACTTGAAAAAGGTTAGTATCATTTGCATCATTCTCAAAACATTTTTACTGGTCTTGTTTGTAATTACATAAGCAAGAACAAAAATGAGTTACGAGGCTGTAACTTTTCTATTGAACAGTTTTCTTGCATTAAAATTGAGGTGGAACTTATGGATAAAGAGTATGCATGTTTTTTGTTTATGCACTTTGTGCTGTTAGTTAAATTTCTGAAATTTAAGAAAACCTACTGGCTCTTTGGTAGAAGGATCTCCATTTCAGAGAGCATATAGTTGCCTCGATATTGCTCCGTGTAGCAAATTTTAACATTGCAATGCTTGACCAAATATTAATTAACTGTATTATAAATCAGCTTCCATATTATGTGGATGAGAAAAGGAGTATGTTGTTGTATGCCATATTTGCAGCCCTTGTGTTTATATAGTTATTTGTTTGTTTCCACACAAATATTCATCTAGATCACAAATGAAGCTGCATTTTCTCTTCCATGTTGAAGCATTTGCCAACTATTGAGAAAACGGCTAGTGTGGTCTCACGCTTAATAATAGAATAAGTTTTTTGTTCAACATTAATTTTCATAATGTTTGCATGAACTTATTTATCTTGTTGGTTATCCTTTTATATTTTTTGTTCAGATTTTGGCTAGTTTCATTTCATATTGGATCAGCTGCTTGCACACTGTATGACCCATCATTCATCTGATAATCTTTATAGCTTGAATGCCTGCTTGTGAAAACTTCCTTTATAGATTACACTTTCCGTGTCTTGCTTGGTTTAACTTGTTTTTTCTCCTATACCATTAAAATCTGAACAGATTCTGCACTTTTTCTTCTCGTTAGTTAATTAGTTATGTAATGAATGTACCAGGTTGGGTTATCTGCAAACTTGCAAAAGTCAACATTGAAGAGGAAACTCTGTGATTTGGAACCATTTCAGATGTATGCCCAGGGTGAAAGTGAACTTCGTAGTCCTAGGTGTGGGGCTTTGACTTCATCTAATTTTCTTAGGCAAAACCTTTACTGTGCTGATGAAATGCTTCCTACATGTGAAGGAAATCGTACTGAAGCCATTTCAGGTATTCATTCTAAATTGAAGTCTCTGCAGGGAGGCTCTGACCAAAAAATAATAAAGAGTTCTGCAATAAATTCCCGTTCAGCATCTTTTTCTGATAGTCAGTTGGTCGGCTCACAGGTAAAGGGTGCTTTTATTTCTGCATCAGATAAATGGGTGGAAGAAAACTTTGATGCACAAACTTCTTCTGGCATATCTGGTGAAGTGACTAAAATACAACGACATGAAAATCTTGCTGTGGTGGCTGATAGTAGTATCAGAAATCCTCATGGGATTGATGCTTTTGGAAGAGTTAAAGGGAATAGCAGAAAGTTTATGGGGATGTGTGATACCATAGAATCTGTCAAATATTTATATTCAGAAGGTAAGAAGTTGCATATGCAGATGGATGAGAAACTCTCTATCTTGCATGGTATATTAAACAGAGAATTGGACAAACCTCGAGAAGAATCCAAGTATGTGGAAGTTGGTGTACAATGTGAATCATTTGCTAAGCATGAGAAGGGCCACAAGAAAAGAAAGGTGCATCATGACGAGAGAACAGTTATGAAGGATTTGAGCGGCAGAGATGAGGAGAAGATGAAACATATGGGAAATGCAATTTCTGAAGATGTGCCTGCCAGTAGACATGATTTTACTTCGGACATTGAATTACTGAGAATCCCACAGGAACCTGTCAAGGGATTTAGTGATTGTTTTGGAAGTGATCTTGAACCTTTAGCTAAGGTTGGTGAAGTGGAAATTGGGGATTTGATGAAGTTACTTGAACTGGACAATAATGAAGATGAGGAATGTTACAGAAGAGCAATGGAAATGCCCTTATCCCCTACTCTCCCCGAGGTTGAAATTCCTAGATCAGAAATATTTGAAATGGAGGAGTCTCAAATAGGTGATAGCTTGGATAAAGAACTGCCGAATGGCGTGGAGATCTTAGTGCCTGACGTCATTAATGTGGGTGTTAGTTCCGATAATAGGAGATACGAAGTGTCAGGGTTGGCAAGTGAAAGAACTTCTAACACACAGTTGAAGAACTCTGAAGTGGTTCAATTGTCCACTACTCCTAGTTCAGGTGATGGTGGCCTGGTTTCTTCAAATATTTCATCCAGAAGCAATCTTGAATCTGAGCATGCCAGTATTCTGACATACTGTGTGGTGTTTTCCAATATCAAGGACAGTGGAAGCATTTCTAGAATATTGACTGTCACGCGGAATTGTCTGCTGAGCTGGTCTCTGGAAACTGAAAGAGAATGCATTGTGCAGAATATTTTGCAAATTTTTAAAATGGAAAACAATCTTCTACTCAAGTAAGTATCTGTATCTATTTTAAAATGCATTAAGGTAGTAAATCCTCATTGTACAATTACAAATGTTAAATAAAGCTGTCATTAATTTGCAGCTTTTCGTTTTTATTCAAACAGTATGTCAGAATACTTTGATAGAAATTATCTGATGACACAAACATTACATTATGATAATCCATTTCATGAGTGTTGGATATGGTTAAACCTGTAAAAAGTGGTCTATTCTGGACCAGGGCTATGAACAAACTGTTCAGGACTTCATCTTATTGTATATGAGGACGTAATATGTGATTTGCTACTATAAAGTTTAATATTAGAAATGGATTCATTTTAAGTTTATAACTCTCTGATTTTACTGATATGGTCGCTAAACAAATTATAACATTTATGGTGATAATATTAAGCACTTGCTGTGCCTTTTATAGGGAGAAGGCTTGTGCTCTTTTCACGTTGTTGCTGCTGAATTTCTCTGCATGTTTTACTCGGTACCCTGGAAGTTACTGGGATAAAGATTTTATTTCCCGCTCAAATTCTTTTGCTGCTCAAATTAACGCAGGTATTGTATTTATTTGATTATATATGAATACTGTATTCGGGCAAAATATCCTGGCAGTTTATGACCTAAGGTTCTATTATGTTATTACTATTTTCTTATTCCATAATCTCTATTATTGTGCTTATGCAGTGGTATCTGATGTCGAAGCGAGAAGCTTGTTTATGGACCTTTGTTGCGCAGATGGTCTGCTTGGTTTACTTGAGGATTTTTTCATAAATGGGCAAATAGTGGTGTGTACTGATGTGTCTTCTGGAGCATCGAGTGAATCTAATTCAAGGATGAATATCTTCCTAGATGGCGCAAACAAAAGTTTGTCCTACAAACCAGCTTCAAATGGCCAGTTGTTAGGAGGAGGCATCTTATTTGCTTTGATCTGCTCAGAAATAGACAGGATTGAGCTTATTTGTGAGGTTTCTTTCAACCTTTTGAGGAGTCGTAGATATGATGATAACGTCTTGCTAACCATCCTTCACGGTTTTGCAAATTTCTCTGGCAAGAAGTTCTGCTTCTTTAAGGAATACAGCTTGACGATGACTGTATTGAAATCGATAGTAACTTATCTCGAGAGAGAAATCCCATCAGTTGCTTCAACTTGTCATTCATCTTTGCATGAAGCTAAATTTTTGTTCCATCCTTGTGCTGAATGCCCATTTGATGCAGTCTCATTGGATGTGGTCCTATTGGTGTTATCAGAAAAGCTCCATTCTTATGCTCGTGCAACTGTCCATCAAATGGAAGTGAATAGCTTATCAACTTCTCACAATGTTAATTGCAAGGATAGTTCTGATACGAATTGTGATGCATCATGTGCTTTAAATGCATCTGTGGTGCTTACTGTTCATCCCGACTCTGTTAGTAGTGGAACTTTATGTGATCTCAGTGATGTGCTTTCCCTGGTGGAATTGCTTGCTTGCTACTTGGTATGCCATTTACCTTTTTGTATATGTTGTTAAAAATGCTATCATTCACTCGATTTCTTTATTTTTTCTTTTTATAAATATTCTTCGCCATTTGGATTTGCTCACTGCTCTGTATTACTATGCATATTCCTGTAGAGCTGGGAGTCGACATGTGGTAAAATTATTCCTCTGTTGCTGGAAATTATGGAAAAATCTATTGAAGATCACTTCATGGTTGCTCTTGTTATTCTCCTTGGTCAGCTTGGAAGGTATGCTGGCCTCAATTCATATGCATGTGATGTTTAGCATGATTTTTTTGCTAAAATTTTCTTGTTTTCAAATTTCCGTATTGTTTTCTATCATAGTTATCAGAATCATACGATTTGAATCACCCCATAGACTCGGTTCGATGCACCCCTGAATCGATACGAATCTATGGGGTGAATCGAAACAGGCTTAGAATCGTGAAAGAATTGTGAGAATCGTATACGAATCGTGTCTGAATCATGCGATTCGGCCGGTTCAAAATGCTTAATGTTTCTCAAATTTTTATTAGCGATTATGATTTTATTTGATAAGGTTTTAATTTTAATTACTTGCTTAGTTGATAGTTGATATGTATTGACTAAATTTTAGTAAAAATTTAAGTTGAAAATTCTAAATATTTCATTTTTATATAAATTTAAGAATTGTTTCGAATCTTACGATTTGATTCGCGATGTAGGATTCATAAAATTGGGATTTTGATTCTCGATTCGAATCTCGATTTGACAACCATGTTTACAGTAGAATTCATGGGATAATTCTATTACCGAGATTTTTATTTGTAGGACTTCAGATATTTCCTTGAATCAATCACTTGCTTCATTATACATTATTCACCATATAAAGATCATAGCAAACGATGTGGTATACCTGTGCTTTTTACGTCTGGCCATGATCTAAGTCATTGAATAAGCGTTATCAATAATTTTACATTTCAAGTTATCTATTTAGTAGTATTGCCTCCTCCTTCAGATTTGCGTCTCTTGTGATTTGGAAGTTGAAACTTCAAGCGTGTAAATGTGTTTTTTTTTTTTATGTTTATCGATTTGTTTCAGCATTCAAACCGATAACTTTATTAACACAGGCTTGGAGTTGCTGCGCGTGGCTACAAGGACAAAGAAGTTGAGAATTTGGGACATACATTGTGTAATTTTCTATGTCCAGACAAGACCACTAATGTGCCATCCATGCCTGTTCAAATTGCGGCAGTTGTATCTTTGCTGCAGCTCCTCTGTTTCGATGTTGAAGATGTTATTAAGAGTGATCGGAAGCAACAAGAAGCCACAAAACAACCTGCTGTTGATGTTGTTAGAAACTGGTTTTCTTTGCTAAGTCGGGAGCAACAGACACTGGCACTTGGCGTCTTGCGGTCTTCTTCTGGAGAATAGGAGTTCATGGTAAGATTTTGGGTTAGGGAATTATGGAGGAAAACAAAAGAGGGGGCAATTTTGAGTAAGCCTCCCACTTGTTGATGCAGATCTGTAAATTTTGAACCATCTCTTTTGCAACTTTATTGGCTTCATTTGCTTATGATAAATTATCATTTGGCCTCAGAAATCAACATTATTGCTCTTATGCTCTATAATTTTTGCTGTACCAGATTTGGCTTTGTATATTTTATCTATATGCTTTATTGAACAATTTTACAAAAAAGATATTTGGTTATCATAGCTTTTAAGCAGGCAAACACATTTACAACAACTTTTTAACTATAAACAGCTTTCGGAATTGTCTTTTAATAAATTATATTTTTACTTGTCAGTGAACTATAAGTTACTAGTTATAAATCGGTATATATATTTTATTTTCAAGTAGCTTTGTTCAGTGTACATATATTTAAACACTGGATTATCATCTCTATTATGATCATTATTAGTAATTTAATAGCTTCTACGATTTGTAACAGTTAAAATGAGAAACACATAAAAAGAGAAATGCCTTTTCCGAGAGCCAAGAGAAATGTCTTATAGGTCTGTACTTGAATAATGATTTGAAAAAACAAACAATTTAATCTGGAACTCACTGTAATTAGTTACCGTTGATAATTACATGGCACGCTAATAATTAGTTTATTTGATTTGCTCTGGCAGATGTCCTCCGCATAACAGATTTAAAGTTTCAAGCTTATGAATACAGGAAAAAAAGCAATAACCTTTCAGTTCCATTATATAGTAGATTGTGAAAACAAAAATGGTCCTTGCATCCTCAAATCAAATAAATTGTCAACAATCCCAACATCAAAACTAAACATAAACCATGTTAAAGTGCCAACACAAATACAAAATTGACAAAAGAATCTGCCAGCAATAACTGCTTGAAACTCAGGTCATTCTCTGGGCAGCTTCCTTTGCTAGCACTCTTTCCTTTGCCTTAGTCTTGGCCTGAGACTTTGAGCCCATGATGCCACCACCCCACTTCTTCCTATGCTCGTCAAACTTGTCATTGAAATTCGCCTATATTTATACAACATTTAGTAACTTATCATATCATCAATCCAGATATTTAGGACACAAGCGTAGCATGAGATGTAGTTATTTATTACCTTAACAGCTTCCAAAATTTTGGAGAATTCCAATTTATCTTCGTTCTTCACAGAGGTAATGCATAAAGCTGCAGCTGTTTTTTGGTGAACAACCTGGTTTCATAAATAAGGGGAAAAAATTATTCAACAAACCATGAAATAATATTAGTACTTAATTTTAACACAATTTCCAGAAATCAATCCGAAATAGGACAGGTGCAGAAAATTTACCGCTCCAAGCCTCGATTTGCCCTTAACAATTGCATAGGGGACTTCCATCTTGCGGCACAAGGCAGGCAACCATACAACCAGCTCAATTGGGTCGACATCATGTGCTATTACAACCAATTGAGCTTTGTTCTACAAGAAGGCATTATATTATTATGTTAGATGGTAATGTAAGATGGATAAGAGCAGGAAGCTAGAAAAAAAGTTGTTGAGATGGAAATCAATTATTTATCGAGAATTTGGCACAAATAAATACGAGGAAAGGTTAAAGTAAAATGCTACAAATCCAAAATCCAAATGTTTAATAACACATGCTTAAATGATTTAAACATAAGAAAATATTGCCTGATTATGCATTGTACTTGGTTAAAAATGGATGAGAAGCAACAATACTATATTGATACCTGTTCAATGAGGTAAGTAACATGGTTAAGCCCATATTTAACAACAATAGGCTTCTTTGATTCCACAGTTTTTCCCTCGGCTTCAGCTTGTGCCCTTTGAAGAAGCCTTTCCTTCTTAGCTGCCTTGTCCTCTGGTCTATATTTCAGTAACAACTTGAAGAGCTGTGTGGCTGTATGCAAAACGATAACATAAAATTCTCATACCAGGATAGAGTCCTGCAACTGTAGTAACTCACACAAGTATAGGCCTTGTTCTCTCGGCAAACTAGACAATGACACACTACCAATACAGTGTCAAACTATTGGCCTAAGTTTATTGGAATTCCAATAGCTATTCTTTTTTTTTTTTGAATAAGGAATACCAATAGCTATTCAGTTTTAGAAAATACAATAAAACTATAAAAGAAGAAATTTTGAGGATTGTGATTAAGTTATCCACCAATATATCATTTACTGTTGTTAGAATAGGTCAATTATGAACCTGACAAACAAATATAAAAGCCATATTTTTTGTTAAAAAATGAATGCAGCACTAATTGACCATTGTAGATGGCTGTTATTATGGCCAGCTTTAAGATTATATATCGTGTGATTTGGCTCATGCTACTTCTAATTAACAGAAGAACAGTTCTTTAGCATATTATCATATCAATTACTTACAGCTACCATAATAATGACAGCATCAATGCTAGCTAATCCAACCTTAGATGCATGACTTCATGACTAACTCAGACTTACCAAGATTCTTATCCAAAGTTTTTGTGAACTGGTTAATAGCAGGAGGAACCTTCAAACGCTGTTTTAGAATCCTTCTTTGCCTTTGAATACGAACAACATGAGGCCACTTGACAAATCTAGTCAGGTCTTTTTTTGGCGGCAATGCACCACCAATTCCAAACTGCTTTGGCCGCTTTTCAAACAAAGGGTTCACAACCTTTTCCTAAAAATTTCAGGTCAATACCACAAATTAGTAGTAATCTTACGAAAGGAGATTAAAAAAGGCTGACACTACTTACAGGTTTCTTCTTCGCCAGTGCTGGGGCCTTCACACCTCTTTTAGGAGCCTGAAAAAAGTTTAAAAACCGATCAAAAACGGATAATGTCAACTGCTACAAGTATCGAGACATTTACAGTTCAAAAAAATTGCAATTATCAATCATTCAAAATGTATCTTCCTTCATCGTTAAAAGTTTAGAAACAGTTAATTATCAAAAACTAGCAGAAAAATCGACCGGATTCTTCAAATCACTGAGCAATTCCAGCTGAGACAAAAAAACACAAATGGCTGAACGATTCTGAACTTTGAGATTGGAGCTAAAAACTGTCGATCTGCGTAACTACAAAGTATATGTAGCTTCGATCCAACAATTTTCATTTCAAAATTTATAAGAGAAACAATAACAATTCAAAAGATTCATCATTTTACAACTTAAGCTAATATACAGAAGCATGAAAGCAGAAAAATGGAGCAGAAGAAGTAGGAGTACCATTTCGGAGGCGAGTACGCGGCAGATGTGCAGAGAGAAGAAAAACCCTAGATTTCAATGAAGCTCATGCATATAGACCATGTCCAGGGTTTTATACTTCCTTTTCTCATTTAAATTTTTTTGCACATATCACCAAATTTTTTTATTTGCACATGTCATTACTTATTGGGAATAAAGTTTTTTTAACATTACCATCACTTTACTCTTTATTCATCACTACATTGATTACTATTCAGTAAGTAAAAAAATTGACCGAATAAGAAGCGAACTAAATTTTATTATAAAATAATCTATTTGTCCCATGAAAAATTAAAATGAATTGATTTACTTACTTATTGATAGATGTTTGATTATGATTACGAATAAAACAAAATTCAAACACTTAAATTATGAGACGGTTCGTATTATTATGTGAATTATAAATTAAAAATAACCAGTTAATTCAGTCTGGTTTCAAAGTTTACATGCTATACTAAAACAAACCAATAAATTGAAACATTAATAATTTACAAAAAAAAAAAAAA
>CATIWQ010040627.1:0-62525 GCA_949673415.1 Euphorbia schlechtendalii
GATTCTATATATTTAGATTCTCTAATCTTCCACATCTATATTTATTCAACTTTTCATTCTAATCTTCCTATCCAAAAATCTCAAATCTATTTTTATTTTCTTTTACTTTGTCTTTCCTTGTTGTTCCTTAGACCTGGTTCCTTCCCTGTGGATTCGATATCTTTTAAAACTACATCGCAACTATATACTTGCAGTTATCATCATTTTTCTATGTGATAAAGGGTATTGACAACACCTACATTTTTCGTGAACAAGTTTTTGGCATCATTATTTGAGGATAACACTTACGAAACGAGTATAGCCAAGTCTCATGATCATGTTTTTAGAACCATTAAGTTATTGAACTTATCAGTGCAAAAGTGGTTAATAGTGAGGTGACCAAATTACCCATATGGTAATAGGTCAATATTTTGAGATATCATGGAATGAATAAGTAAAATTGATTTCTGGTAAGCAGCGCGACATACCCTAATAAGAATAAAATGGAAACAATTACCATGTGTAGCTATTAAATGAATGATTTTGTTACTTTTCCTAATTATGGCGGAGTTTCGGATGCTACTGTTGTCATCACTTTCGAGGGTATGCGATGATACATGAATTATTGCCCCGTGTGGGCGAATGGTTTGAATATTAAGCTTATACCTTTGAGGATTGGTAAGGTAGGACTTTTGAAATAAGTTCGCCCCGTGTAGACTTAGGTTTGGATGTCAGCAAGGACATCACATGATGTGGGAAAAAATATGATTTGGGCAGGTATTTGCCCTGCTTGGGCTATGTGGTACGTGTGATTGCCCCGCGTGGGCTACGAGTGGGATGTCGTGTGGATATCTCAAAGATGATGTGTGGGATATATTATTACCCCTTGTGGGCTAAGTGTCAAATGTCAAGTGGACATCATAGTAAAAGAAAGGTATGTTTACCCTGTACGGGCTAATAGCCGGATGTCAAGTGGACATCTCGCTGAAAAGGGATAAGTGATGATTCTAAGTGGTTTTATGTTATCCTAGAGCAACAAGATCTCAAGTATCAACTAATCCTAACTATGGGAGATGATCATGCGAAAATGCTATGTTACATCATTTTAATATGATGAGTATGTGCGGTCAAGTGTCTGCACTAAGATTCGTGGTTAGCATGGAACATTTGTACAATGCATGATGAATCAAAAAGCGGTAAACACACAGCACATAGCACATAATATCCAACTTCCAACCATACCACTCCCACGCATAGGGTTTTTGGCTAGTCTCTATCCTAAGTTTGGTTCATCTTAGTACCACGAGGATACTAAGGAGCGCACCTACAGGAAAATATAATTCATGGTTATTTGTTGGTTAACACCCTAAGGAAAATGCCTACGACTTATTTACATGAGGTTTGTAAGTGGGTTGCTGATGTAGAAGGTTTTTGTTACACTAAAATACACTCCAAGCCTCTCACCAACTGGGTTTGCCTAAGTACAATCTTTTCTCATGGAGGTAGATTACTACAAGAGAAACCTTCATGGTAATAGGGTACCCTAGACTTATGGGCTAATCTCCTCTATTGCATTGTGAAATTATGAATGTCATAATTAAGAGAATACGGAATAATGTGATAAAAAAACTTTTGGCACTTATCCAAATCTAAAACCTTTAAAAAACGTTTAAGAAAATATCCTCAGCAGAGTCACCACTGTAAGCGGATGACGTTTAAGAAAACATTTTAGATTGATCAAACTCGAATCCGTCATCTCTTAGTGTAGAGTCGTCACCTAGATTAGCTCTTTCCAAGAATTAGAGCCTTGTGGGGCTTAATTTCCAAGGACGACCCACTAAGACATAGAGATTCGGGTTCGGGATAAGTTGCTTATTTCTTATGGGATCAAATTATATTACATCTATAGAAAACCGTATTTCTTAATTGTGCATATTAGCACTTATGTCATTTTCGAATTATAATTTATGATTTAACGTGTATGTGGAAAGCTGTAAATCCATACATAAAGTAGTAAATAAATGTGGAGAAGTAAAGATTAAAAATTATATAACCTCGGGGGATACAACCGCCCACCTAATCTATTTATTACATTTACTTCAAATATTTACAATACCCGAAGGAAAATAAAACCTAGGCATACATCTAACCTACATCCACAAAGGTTAGCACAGGGTATATAGCACAACATGAATATTTACACACATGCTCGAGTTGATTTTGGCAAGGCCCGTGTGACCTAATTAAAACATCAATGATTTAAAACTCTTGTTTTGAATAAAATGATTCATTTTATTATCATGTATGTTGCTTATTTTAATTAGTGAAAATGATCGCATGGCAAAGATGTGTGGTATGTTATCCGGGAATAGATTTTTATTCCTTTTGTGGGGGTATTCTAACAGATATCTCTATTAAATAAAAAGAAATTAAAGATGAAGAAGAATTATTACAACAATATTTACATAATATAAGAAAGTAGAATAATCCCTAGGTCCACATGTAAAATGAAATAGAGAAAAATACAGGGATCACAAAATAAGCAACTCTAGGAACTCAGAGGCTTACCCTTTCAGTGTAATTCCACTTCGGCATATCCGTTTGATCCCCGGGATAGTTCCTCGTTCGTTTTTTAGTTGTAGTTTGGTGTGAAATATAAATGTTTATTTATCCAAAAGATAATCAGACTCGGGTTCTAAATTTATTTTAGACCCTAGAATATCTGATGATTTTAGGAGAAAAAAATGGAAGAAAGTTTATTTGAAAATTATATAGTTCGGAATCCAAACATGTTTTGGATCCGAATGTATTCAAAGGATTTTTGAAAGAAAACATTTTAGAGATTTTTTGTGTTGTTCTTTTTGAGAAAATCAGACTTTTTATGAAATTTTCGGGGTCCGAAATGTTGAAAATTTCCCGATATTTATAGGGAAATTTTCGGGGGGGAACCCTTACCGAAACTCTAGTCAAACTTATGGTGAGACCGGTTCGCGATTCCCCTCGATTTTTTTTATTTTCAGTTTTTTCATCTTTTAATTTTTTTTAAAAAATATAATAAATTAATTTTCACCGAAATATAATTTTTAAAGTCTTAAAAAAATGTAATTTAAGTCCTTATAATAAAATGTCGATGAGGAACATTCCCATTCGGAGATCTTTAGATAATCGAAAATTGGGTAATTCAAGGATAAAAATCCCAAAAATTCGTCATCATTAAACGCGCGAGCTGATATAAAATCCTGGTCTCACAAAATGGCAAAATGAAGCATGTCAATATCAGACATCACTTCATAAGGGATCATGTGCTAAGGGGAGATGTTAAACTGGAGTATGTTCCTTCAGAAGAATAGTGAGTTGACATATTCACCAAACCTTTGGCCAAGGAGCAGTTCAATGCTCTAAGGTATTTTATAGGAATGAAGAACCACATATGAATAAATTCAATAAATTTGGAAAGTGTTGAAAATCAAGTTTCAACTCAGCCAAAAGAGATAAAAATTATTTAACACTATTTATATTTTAAAGTAACGCCGTGAGATTCAATTTCACGGTTAAATCTCAAAAACCTCTTTATCAAAACAACAATTTGGAATTGGAACCATCTGAAATCAAAACTCACGATTTCATTATGTCGGTTAAATCAGTGTTGTTGGTCGTAAACGACTTAATATATACAGCAGAGGGGGTGAATGTTTTTCTTCGTTATTTTTAAAATTTATAAAAATTCTTTTCCATGTCAATTTTTAGATGTGTGATAAGTGAAACGTGCTGAGTTGGGTCTAAAAACTATAAACATCTAAGCTTCACTGTCACAACTTATCTTCAATCACTGTTGAGTACTTTGCTCACCTTGGATTGGTTTTTCAAGTAACATTTGTAAAATGGAGAGAATGATGAATGAGATAGATGTGATAAAGATAAGCGACGAAGGTTAGAAAGTTAACACTTGAGATTTTATCCTAGTTCAACCCCTAGCCTACCTCCAGTCCTCAGATTCCTTTCCGAGCTTTAATCCACAAGAATTCCTTCCTTCCTTAGGCGGAGAAGTCTTTACAGCTAGTAGACACAGTTATAGAAAATACCTTGCTTTCTAACTACCACTCAAACACAATTTGGGCACACTTCCCAAATTGTCACTCAGATTTCTAAAGAGATTTGTGAATAGAGGATTTCAATTTATAGAAATGTTGAATCCTTTACAATTTAAATCTAAAGTGATATCTATGTATTACAAATAGATGGGAAAATTTTTGTATGTTTGATTGCTTGATTTGGAATTTCTAAAACCTAGAAATGATTGAACATAGTTTCAACTCTTTAAGAAATTCAAGGTGATTCACCAAGTTTTAACATTTATATCAATCTTCTATTTATAGTTGAAGGTCTTAGAAGTAGCCATTGCAAACTTCTCATCTTGATAGTTTCATCAATTTCTTCTCTTTCAAATCTTTCGAATTTGCCCATTTGAAACAAATTCCAGCATGTTTAGAGAAAAAGATTTCAAAAATTGTAGTGCGAGATTAATTTGTTAATCTTGATGTGTTAAAAACTCATTTCCTTAAGCAATTCATTGAGATAGAGATGCGCACCAAATGCAATGTGGAATTTTATGAATGCTTGACTTATTGACGTTGTAAAGGTGCGGGGGGACACTGAGAAATGCCACATGTCAGAGGAGTCCTTTTATCTTTGACTTTAGTGAGGATTCTCCAACATGCCATACTGACCTTTTGTTTGTGAGGACCACTTGGATATCTTTTTTAATTTCAGTGCCTTTTCTCCTAAAAAATGTCAAAGAGAATATTCCGTTCCTCATGGAAACTATTAAAAGCATTTGTGTCATACATTTCTCTAAGTGTCAACATAACTCAGCTTTCATAAATAAAAGCTAACTCAACTCAACTAAGTCTATATCTTGTAAATTACGTAATACTAGGCTCACTCATATTTTCTTACACTAAGCCATAACTTAATTAGTTAATTGGTAAACTAAGTTGTTTTCCCTTTCCATTAAACAAACTTAAGTAAATTTGATTAATTAAAAGTCTACTTAATACTCAATTAATATCACTATCCAAATCAATTTGTCATTTCCAGAACGTTTGAGTACTATGAAGTACTATTAACTTGGGCTCAACAAGTGTTAATCTCAGCATTGATTTTCATCTTGTAATGTGCGAGGGCCACGTATCTCTGCTAGTTGAAGAGGTCTATGAAAGCTACAATCTGATGAAGAGAGATGTTACTTGCAATTTTGAAATATCAATCATTTCAACTGCAAAAGAACCCTAATTTTCTCTCTGCTCACAAATCCTTTCAACTAAAATGGTAAACACAGAAAGATCCCTTAAGCTTTAAAGTAAATTTAGGAAGAAGATGCATGTTCACATAGACAAGATGATGCAAAGGATAGTATTCCCCCATGGAACTATTTTTATGTAAGTAGATTGGCTTAAAATTCTAGACTTTGGTCTTGTATTTGAAGTCAACTATGACAACCTTTTTCTCAACAAATTCATGCACAAGGTGATCACGTAGCAAAACCTCAGTCATTTCCTACTGCTTGAATGACCTGCAATCAAAAACTTGATCACAAGCTTTTACAAAAATCTCTACAAAATTCAAGGCTACGATGATGTTTTCTTGGTGGAATTCAACAACATCTCATACCTAATTTGTACCGATTTTGTGACCAATCTCCTACATATGCCATCAAAGGGTACAAAGCATAGGACTGGAGAGTAAGAGAGCATTATCATCCTGCAAGATTGGGAACTCCCTAGTAACTATGGATATGGAGAAATAGTAGCATCAAGGATGAGCTGGGAAGTGAGAGCTTGTCATGAGCTTCTCCTGAAATTGATTTTACCCAAGATTGTGTCTCTGAGAAACTATACATATTTTGAGAGGTGTGTGGTCTACCATATGGTAGAAGGTAAGCAACTAAATTGTCCATTGTTGATTTTTCATCACTTGACTAAGGTTACCTCAATTTACCATTAAAGTTACCTGATCACTGCCTCGTGAAGGCTATGCGCTTGGACATCTCTCCATTTATTGATGGACCTAGAGAGACCATAATTCTAGTGAAGAAGTCATTGGAGATAGCTCATTATAGCAGGGTAACGAATAAGTAGGTCCACACCCGCTATACCAAAGCCTAGGACCTGAAGTTGAAGAAATCTAAGACATAACTCATGGTGTTTCCCAAAGTTGTGTTGAAGGAGGATGAGAATGCATTCATTATGGATTTTGAAGGGTCTAATGAAGAGACAGTTGAGGACATCTAGTATTCTGCTTAGTTGGAGTAGATTCCAATAACCGCTGCTACTTTATCTTCTCCCAAAGTAAAAGTTAGCTGTCAAAGGGCAAGGGCCAGGCTAGCAAAACCAAGGGTAGGAAATATACCTTCCCAACCTCAAGTTAGGAAAAGTAACAAATTGAATTTCAAGACTCACGCTCAGAAGGAAGTTAAGAAGAAACAATAGGCTGAAAAGGAAGAGGATGCTAGGGAACAAGAGGAGACCCTAGTCCAAAGAAAGTGCAAGCTCGAGGTAGTCGAAGATGATGTGGGGAAAGGGAGCTCTAAGAAAGGGAAAGAGAACCCTAAAATCGCTAAATATGAGGTTGTAGCTCATGTGCAAGAAGTCTTTATCAAAGTATGAGGCACTCAGTGTATGCGCTCTGCCACCACTCACCAGTC
Organism: Euphorbia schlechtendalii; assembly: GCA_949673415.1. Classification (NCBI taxonomy): domain Eukaryota; kingdom Viridiplantae; phylum Streptophyta; class Magnoliopsida; order Malpighiales; family Euphorbiaceae; genus Euphorbia; species Euphorbia schlechtendalii. The sequence goes on from CATIWQ010040627.1 coordinate 6,683, forward strand.
AAGAAGAATGTTAAAGTGGTGAGTAGTGATGAGGATGCTGGTGATGATGTGGAGATTCTTAATCAAGAAGAATATGCTCTTCCTAATTCCAACATCCCAAGCCAAAATCACACTCACCCTGAGTCTATTTAAACTAAAGCTAAGTTACTTGAGGCTGACCCATCGTTGGGTCAAACAGCTAACCCTCGAGTACCTTTAAATACTTTCCCCATATGTTTTATAAATCCTAAACCTTCTTCCCCTATAAATCTTGAACACCCTCAATCTGTAAATTCTCCAATTCTTTCTTCTCCTATAAATTCTCCTCCTCAATTTCCAGACATTGTAAATTCTCCTAATTATTATACCACTTCCTCACCAAACCACACTCAACAAACTACCACCCATCTTTCACCTCCTCCTACAACTCAAACAGCCATCATACCTTTCCCTGTAAAATCTAAACCAACCCCCTCTTCTTCAGATGTAAAAAATATTTTTGAACCTACCATTTCTTCCATTCCATCCTCTACCCCTCTAATCCCTTTAATTAGAGAAGTTCCTAAAGCTAAGAACTTCGCTTAGCAAGGAAAAGCAAGTGAGGATGTTGCTAAGGTAAATTTTAGAGCCGATGAAGCAACTCCCTCTAGTAGTAAGCCAGTCCAAGAGGACTTGGCTAATTTAGCCATCTTAGCTCAAATTGAGAGTTGGCTAAGAAGCAATTCCTATCTCTCAAAACTAAAGTTGAGTTGGATAGAGTAGTAAGCCATGTGCTATTGTCTCAAGAATTGATGAACTTGTTTGCAAAGTCAAAGGCTAAGCTACCAGAATTTAATGTGCACTCTAGTATTCCCTCTAAATATGCTTACTATGAAGAATTCAAGAAGATTCAAGGAAGCTTGTATACCATCTGTAATCATCTAGCGAAAGAGAGAACCAAAATCCTTGTGGATGAGATCACATTTATCTTAACTAGACTTTTTGATTCTGCAGTTTAGCTCAATGCAGCTATCACCTCTATTCCCACGTCTACTATTATAACTAACGCTGTAGCAGGAAAGATAGAGGGTAGTATTGATGTTGCTGCAGAGTAGCTGAGTAGCTTAAATGCCACAATAGTAACTCAAGCTACGTAGTTTCATAAGTTTGGAGAGGAGCAAGAAAAAATAAAGAGAAGCACATATACCAAGATCAACAATCTGTACAAAGAAGTTGGTGTAACCAAAGTTCTTAGTCATAGTATGTGCAGACTAATAGAGAGAATGTCAAAGTTGATGGTTAGCTATGACAAGAAGATTGATAAAGTAATTAAGATTGTTGATGAGAGTGCTAAGAAAGTTGAAGGTGCTTGATGAGAACTTCAACTCAGCCTGCAAGCTCATTAATGACAACACTGATGACTTAGTAAATAAAACACAAAAATCTCTCCAAGACATGATGGGAAAATTATTTCTAGAGCCAACTGAGTCCCTTGACCCAAAAAATGGTCTCTTTGTTTATAAGAAGCTGAACGCCATATATGATATGAAAAAGAATGTAGATATACTAATAACCACTAGAATGTATGATTCAAAGAAATAGAATTCACAACGTGAACCATGCACGACTTCTATCCAAGGATAGTTAACATGGAAGCCAAGCTTAACATAGCTCAATCTACCTTAGATTTTAAAGGTCTACTACAATGCTTTCAACAATTTGCATGTCAAAGATTCAACCAAATTGCTCATATCACCAGATATCATCACCTACTTCTTGAAGAGTTGAATGATCAAGTAATCCTCTTGTAAAAAGGGAAAGAGAAGCTCAAGTCAAAGATTTCACCGACCATTAGAGGAAAGCAAGAGGATTTCCAAGCTACGATCGACTCCTTTAATCTGTGCATGGAAATTGTGAAGGGCCAGATAACAAAGGGGGAGAAAGTAGGGGAAGATGCAACAAGGATGGCTTCCCAATATCGACATTCATTACCTCAAAGGTCTCAACAACCTCAACATCAGTAACAATCTCAACATCAGCATCAATAACACCATTCTAGAAACTATCCAAAAGGCGATGACTCATCCTCTAATTAGTCTCGTAGATAGGCAATCTTGTAATAAGACTTAAATGTACTCACTTAGTTTATAATACATTTTGTGTACTAACTAAGCTTTTCATATCAATAAAAATTACAAGATTTTATATATCAAGTTAAGAGCTTCTTAATTTTATATTTGTTGTATTATACCTAGTATTTCTGCTTATAAACTATTGTAGGAATTGATAAAAAAAGACCAACCTCAAAGAAAAGCAGAAGTAAGAAAAAGTCCCAGAATCAAAGAAAGTTCCTCTAAGTATGGGGGAGTTAAGCTGACTGGAGAGAATTCACTCAGTATATGGGAGTCCACACTGTCTAAGGAGTTCACTCAGCATGAGGGAGTCTTACATCATCTATCGAGTATTTCTATATCTTTAAACCATTTCTTCAATTAATCTCTTCTACTCCCTAGTTTATTATATGTTCCAAAATGGGGGAGATTGTTAATAGTACTTCACAGTACTAAAAACATTTTGGAAATAACAAATTGTCTAGGATAGTGAAATTGATTGAGTATTAACTAGACTCTTAATTAAACAAGCTTATGTGAGTTTGTTTAAGGGAAATATAACTTAGTTTACTAAGTGTTTAATTAAGTTATGGCTTAGAATAAGAAATGCTGAGGTTAGTCAAGTATTACATAGTTTACAAGATATAGACTTGGCGAAGCTGAGTAGCTTTATTTTTATAAAAGCTGACTTCTTTGACACTTAGAGAAAGTAATGACACATATGCTTTTAACACTGTCTATGAGGGATGGAATATCCCTTTGATGCTTTTTAGGAGAAAAAGCACTGAAATTAAAGAAGATATTTCCAGTGACCCTCAAAATGAAAAGATGCCAGTACAGAATGTTGGAGAATCCTCGCTAAAGTCCAATACAAAAGGAATCCTCTGATGTTTACCATTTCCCAATGTCTTCGCGTAACTTTGCAACATCAACAATAAGACAAATCAAATATCTCCATGTTACATCTCGCATGACTCTCTTTTAGAATGAAATTGCTTGAAGATAAATGATTTGATGCATTTAGATTAACGGATTAAACTCATGCCTCAACGTTCAAAATCTTTGTCTCTAAACATCATGGAATTTGTTTCAGACGCGCAAATTCGAAAAATATGAAGAGAAGAGAAATTGAAGACAAATTCAGAACAAAAAGTTTGCAATAGCTACTTCCAAGAACTTCAAGTATAAATAGAAGATTGAAGTAGATGTTCAAACTTGGTGAATCACCTTGAATTTCTTAAGAGCTGAAATAGTGTCAAAATATTACCAGCTTTCAGAAATTCCAAATCAAGCAATCAAAGCAAACACTAATCTTCTAATCTACTTGTTATAAAGAGAATAAAACCTTAAATTTAACATTGTAAAAGGATTCAACGATTTTTAAGTTAAAATCCTTAGTTCTTAATTTCCATTCAAAAATCTAAGTGACATTTTAGGAAGGTTACCTAAACTGTTTGGAGGGAGGCTCAGGGCTGAACCAGGATAAATCTCAAGTGTTAAAGTTTCCAACCTTTGTCGCTTATCTTTACAATGTCTTGCTTATTCATCATTCTCTCTGTGTCTATTGTTAAGCTTGAAAACAAATTCGAGTTGATTAAAGTACTAAAAAATGATTGAAGATAAACTAAGTCAGCAAAGCTAAGTATTTTATAGTTTTTAGACTTGCACTCAGCATGAGTTACACAACACGTGTCTAAAAATTGAACTTGGAAAAGATTTTTATAAAACTCCAAAAGAACCAAGTAACGCATATACCCCCCTCTACTATGTTAATTAAGCCGTATAGGATCAACAATGAATTGATGAAGAATTTAAATTTAAACTAAGAAAGATGAAGACGGAGAAATAAGAATTATATATTTCCAAAATTACCCTCTTAGTCAAGTTAGCATCATTGACGGTGTTAGGAAAAAATCCTTGATTTGATAACTTTTGAAATCTCAAACCCCCTTTTAAGAAAAATTTTGCAATCCTCATTTTAAAAATGAGTGAAACCACATGACATGTATTTAAATTTACCCTTAATATAAAATATACCTTTTTTGTCATTTTACATGTTTAGCAACATTTATAAATCATGTATTTAACAAACTAAATGTGAATTTGCTGATAAGTGATAATAAAATAACAAATCACAAATCGCAATAGAAAAACACAATAACAAATAATGCCAACGGCAACAAATAACACCAATTTTACCAAACGGGGCCATCATGTGTCATTTAATGTTTTACTAACTATGCATAAAATTGTTCACCCTTGAGGATGCGTTAAGTTATCTCGTACTAAAGTTTTATATGCTAGACCTAAGTATGAGATGATTGATATAAACCTAGCTAAAACATGGTATAGATATAATAGGTCTATAAACACTTATAAAAGAAACCTAATATCTAAGTAAGGGCATTACCAATTGATGAGTGCATTTCCTTAGCTGTGGTAGAGTGATCCCATGAGCAATCTTGTAGAATTTCATTGGCACTAGATTCTAATAGTAGGGAAGCCTCTATGAATAGTCCACATGAACCTAACCGATCAAAATCTCATCAAAAGGAAGAACTCATTAATTAATAAGTGGTTGCTAGACCACTCGTAAAACCAACCCAAAATTAACCACGAAGGCTCTTTCTATAAGAATATACTTTCTAGAAAATATCTTGAAAATTATTTCTAGAGAAACTACGAGAGGATCTCAAAATAATTCGCAATAATTGTCAAAACATATAAGAGAATTGTTGAACCCAATTTAAGGATTGGTCAACAATCTTGAGTTTTAGTTTTTGATGACGTAAAACATCAAGGATAAAAATATGTAATTTAATACAATACTTAGTATTTAATTAGAATTAAATAGGCTTAGTTATGATTAGATTACCTAGTCTTTTTGAATTAAAATACTTAGTTAAATTTACTAATATTGACTGTTGAGTTTAATTACTCACCACATTATAATAGAATTAAACTCATCTCTTGTCTTATACACATTTATACTGAGTATTTGGAGCTACCCCATAAAATATTATATGCTTTTAATCCCTTAATCCTAGAATAAACTATTCCTAGTTTGATGATTTTCATGTTTTAAAGATGATATGAAATTGAAATAAGGAATATTTATGTGGTCCAAGGTAAAAGCTGTCAGTATGGAATGCCGGCTTGTCCATGCTAAAATCCAAGAATAATGAACTATCTTTCTATATTTAAGAATGAGTCACGCTATTTTGCTACTACTATTAAATCTATCATATCAAAGAATGTTACATAGCAACACACTCCATATCTTGCAAGAGTGAATCAAATTTGAATATCAAGACTTGGTGAGTTTTTTATTCAACATTTTAATCTCACAAAATCTTGTGCATCAATGGCTACATATATGTATCAAAACGGATTTAAATCTGCCTCGAACAGGAAGATTCTTGAAGTCCATATGAGAAGATAAATTGAAGATTGAATGAGTTGAAGGATAAGTTTGCAATTGCTACCTCATCCTCTTTGTATAAATAGAGACAAAAGGTAACAATTCAAACTTGGTTAATACGCCTGAAATTTCCTAAGTGCGAAATCTCATCTCATGTTTACTCATCAATTCTGAAATTCTGAAATTGTAAAGAACAACATCAAGTCTTCATTGTTTTTATTGTAAAGATAGTTAAATCACTCAAAGTTGTAATAAATTAGATTTGTGAGAAGAAAAACGATTCTCGAAGTTATTTTCTTCATTCTCTTATATTAATTGTGAGTAATAGTGTGATAAAGAATGATCCTCTAGTCTTGCTTGAGGGTTAACTTGAAAGGTACTTGTTGAATGCTTCTCCACTTGTTTAAATGATATTTAATTAGTGGATTAAAGCTCATAAAAGGTATTCAAGGACTGGATGTAGGTAAAAGGCTGATGTAAGCAAGCGACACGGAGCAGTAGGCTGAGAGCGCACGGGAGATGAGAGGCGCGGTCCACCGGGGTGTTTGAAAAAAGAAGCACCGGGTCAGGGACCTGGGAAAAAGGTTAAAAGAGAAAGGTAAAAAACATTTTAGATCAGTTCGAACCCAAATCCACCGTCTCTTAGTGTGGAGTTGCCACCTGGATTAGCACTTTCTAGGAATTAGAGTCCTATGAGGCTTAACATCCGGGGTATGATCCAGTAAGACACAGAGATTTGGGTCCGGGATAAGTTGCTTATTTCTTATTGGATCACATTATATTACATCTATAGAAAACCGTATTCTTTTAATTGTGCATATTCACACTTAGGTCATTTTTTAGACTTTATATGCATGATTCACGTATTGAAAAATAATAAACCATCCACAAGGCGAAATAATAAATCATCCATAAAGTAGTAAATAAATGTAGAAAATGAACGTGAAAAATAAAAATTACAAGGCTTCTAAAAATTGGGGGATGCAACTGCCCGCTAACCTATTAATTACATTTCCCAAAAAATTGAAATTGCGATACCCGAAGGAAAATTAAAATCCTAAACATACATCTAATCCTAATCTACCTGCATCCACAAAGGTTAGCATAGGGGATACATGTATGTTCGATTTTGAATTTGACGAGGCCCGTGTAGCCTAAAAAAATGAAAATCGATCGTGGTAATGTGTTTGTTATTTAATTAAAACAATTCATTTAATTAATACGTTGGTTGCTCATTTTAATTAATGAAATTGCTCGCATGGTAAATTGATGGGGGCTATTATTCAAGAATATGTTTTATTCCTTTCGTGGGGGTGTTCTAACATACATCTCCTTTTAATAAAGAAAATAGATGAAGAAGAATTACAACACTTGTATAGAATAAAAATATTAAAAATGATAAGAATCCTAGGTTCAGAAGTGAAATCAGAAGAAGAAGATAAACACCGAAAGCACGGAAATTATAGTTCTAGGAACTCAGAGGCTTACCCTTATAGAATGAATCCACTTTGAAGATCATCCTCGTCCCTTAGTTTAGGTTAAAAAAATTGTGTTGGAAGTCCAAAAATATTCATCTTAAATCTTGGAAGGAGTTTTGAAAGTTATATTTTTATCTGTACATATTTCAGGGTCCCGATTATTGAAAAAGACTTGAGTATTTATAGGAGAAATCTCGAAAATCCAAAAAAAGGTAAGTTTTTCCAGTGAGGGGTCTAACCAGAAAAGAAAAGTCCGACAAGGCCCCTCATCATGACTTTGGCGAGGCAGGAGCCTCCCCAAAGCTTAGCGAGCCAAGAGCCTCACCAAAGCTTGGCGAGGGAGCCCTGCCAACCTCTTTGGCAAGGCTCTTGCCTCGCCAAGCTATGGCAAGGCTCAAGCCTTGCCAAAGCTTGGTTAGGTAGCCTCGTCAAGGACTTTGGCTAGGCTTGCCTCACGGAAGCCTTTTAACGAGGTTTTCCTCACCCACCTTTAGCGATGTAGGCCCCCAGATCTGGTTTTTCACAATGTTTTATGTATTTTTTATGTATTTTATATTTTTTAATTAATTACATAATTTTATTGAAAATGTCCTTTTGAATTTAGAGGCGAGAAGGATTCCCATTCGGATGCATTAGGATACTCGAAAATTGTGTGATTCAAGGATAAAATCCCAAAAAAGGCATCATCATCGAACGCGCGAGCTGGTATAAAATCCCCTCTTGCCCCTCAAGTGATAATTGCTAGTTGTATAACCAGTATTATCACACGAAAAGAGCAGAGGGGTAGAGAGAATACCTGACCGGTGTGGTTGGTGATTTCTTGTTCTCAATTGATGATAACATACACTTCCTTTCTTTCACTGTATCTTCATAGGATCTTCCGTTTCTTTCCTCGGAATCCTTCAGATACTTAGTACCCCTTGTGGTGGGTTTACCATTTCTTTCTACGGCGTCCTCGTTTTTATTGGCAGTTATTTTTTCTTCGGCTTTGATTATCGTTTGCCTCTTGTAACGATCAGAGATAGGTGCCTAAATTTATTTCAAAGGTGATCTTGAATTTCCTTAGTAGGATGTTGACTTGTATACTATGGCAAATCAAGAAAATAATGTTAATAAATATTTCATGATGAATGTTTTGATTATTTGATTGAGTTTATATGGAGCCTTCAATCAAAAATTAAAACATTGAGGAATAAATGAATTAAATAAGTTTGAGGAATATTGGGGATATCCTAGTGCATCGTTCCATTATTAGGAGGCTCCGGGCCCACTTATTTTCTTTATAAATAGGGCTCCCCCGTCTTTATTTATTCACATTTCATAATCTTCCTCTCTCTCTAAATACTTTTGCTCTCTCTTCTTCTGAGCAAATATGTTGTCAAAGGTTGCTAGCAGGGCTCTCCGCTTCACCTCTTACCTTACTCCTCAGCCTACTAGTGATCCTAGAGTATTTTATGTCGATATTGATGCTGCATATGGTTTGGCAGCGACCGACACTATGCTGGGGTTTACTATTACTTCCCCCATAGAGATGCAAGATATTGATTTTCCAACTCAGCCTCACCTTTCCCGGATCGAGGTATTTGCTAAAAACATTTTTATTTACCATTTTTAATGTGATTTTATCCTGTTTATGACTAGATTGGAACTGATCCTTGAACCATGTCATGAAATTTTAAAACAAAAAAATTAAAAAGAGGCAAATTTATGTCTGTCGGAAATTTTTCCGGCAGAGACAAAAGAACTGACGAGGGCCTGACCCTCGCCAAACTCTCTTGTGAGGGTCTTAAGGGCCCTCGCCAGACTCTCTGGCGAGGGTCCCCTGGGACTCTAGCCAGAGTCTCTGGAGCGCGGCCCCTAAGGCTCGCCGGATTTTTCCAACGATGCCTCTCGGGGCCCCGGTCGCTCACCTACGTAATTTATATATATATATATATATTATTTTTATTTTTTTTATTTTTATATGTGAAAAAAGATATTGGAAAATAATTGAAACTTGGAGTCCAAACGTCTTTTGGATCCGAAAATATTTGAAGGAGATATTTATCTAAAAGATAATCAGACTGAGACTCTAAATTATTTTAGACCCAAGAATATTTGAGGACTTTTTTGAAAAAAAGATTTGAAAATAAGGTTCGAGACCCAAACGTGTTTTGGATCTAAATTATTTAAGAGAAATTGAAAGAAAAGTATTTTGGTGTTTTTCTTGCCGTTCTTGCATTTAATTACAAAATGCATATTATTTGATTTCATTTGCAGTCCCCCACACTTCATCCCATGGGTGGATATTCCACTATCCAAGCATGGTATCGTCACGCCTCTTCTCACCCCGAGCTTGTTCAGGCCATCGAGGCCACCGGTTTTGGTCCTTTGGCGAGATCTTTACGGCCTACATTATTACCGTATGCGATATTGGTTGTGCTTACTCAGAGGTGGTGCAACATTTCACACACCTTCCATTTTCCGATCGAGGAGGTTACCATCACTCCTTCTGATATCGTGGCGATCACTGGTTTATCATGGACTAGTACTGTGATCTGGTTTGACACCTTTTTGGAGCGATTCTTCAAGGTCTATCATGGACTAGTACTGTGATCCTTCTGATATAGTCATGTCAGAGACCTGCTCGATGTTGACCCCAGAGGCTGGGCGTTGACTTATAGAATGTTGTTTGACTATTGGATGGGTCGATAGTCTGTTTCAGAGGCCGAGGTTCCTCCGTATGTCAGGTCATTTTTTGCCACCCTGTTGAGTGTAACATTTTTCCCAATCTCGAACAACGAGATCAACTATGGGTTGATTGAGTCGTTAGCAGACTTGGACGGAGTTAGTGGCCTTAACTAGCCACGGGCGATCTTGGCACAGACTTATTTTACCCTTGACTTGGTTGTTCGGGGTCGCTTACGGGCACTGCATTGCTGCCCCATGGTTCTTCAGGTATTGTTTGCTTACTTTGTGAATTGTGTATTTTGATTTTTTGATTGATTACTCTTAATTAACACATTTATTTTTGTAGGCATGGGCCTTCTTTTATCAGTTCCTTCTCGCCCTGTAGTTTGCTAAGGCTCCGGAGAATGCTCCATGTATGGCCCGGATCTGTTAGACTTTCGAGGGGGATGCTCTGGATTCTACTAGTTACTATCAGCATCATTGCGGGTTGACTCTTGAGCAGCTGACGGTCCTTATTTCTATGGAAATGATCACCTTTTTTTCTTTAAATTTATTTTGACTTTATCATTCTTTCTTTTAAGGTGGAGCGCAACCTGTAGTGGGGTCTTTCGAGCTATCTTATGATAAAGGAGATTCGACGAGATGTGGATCGCCATCACTTCATCCTTGAGGGGCCCAAGACCCATGAGTGGTACCTGGGTGATCGTTTTCAATTCTAGCGAACTAAGCAGATTCTAATAGGTGCATTCCGCTTGTACCTCCCACCAGACTATTTTGGGTGCACTTGGTGATTACTGATCTCGAAGAGCGGGAGGTACTCTTCGAGGAGCATGGTGTGAGGCTCTCAGGACATCATGGTGACTACGAGGCCTTTATTCGAGAGAGGCTGCTCCCGCTTCGCCCACCAACTCAACCAGAGGAGGCCCGATCCTTTGTTCGAGTTAGGGGTCAAGGAGTTGATGGTGGTTCTGGTACGGGTGCTAGTAGCACTGGTGTGGGGTGCTGGGTATGAAATGTGTAAACTATTTTATCCATGTTGATCTATTTCTGACTATTTGTCTGTCTTTGTAGGAATTCGCCCGGAAGAGGGTTCAAGTACCTGATTTAAATGCTACGGTTAGGGGGGCAAGCACATCTTCCTCAGGAGTTGTTGAAGGGAGGTTTCGCGATTCCCCTTGACTCTACCTTCTACTTGATGGGTTCTATGGGGACCTCGCGGGAGGTGCCTCTTCCCCCGAGCTACCACATGTTGGCCTATGATCCTTCCTACACTACTCATGTGAGTTTTATATCACCAGTGATCTTTGGGGATGTCTTGACGTTTGTTTACTCACTCCTTTCCTTTTCCAGGTCATACGTAAAGAGATGGATCGGGTGGCCTGATATTCTTTTATATTGAGGGACCTGATGCTTTCATAGGATGGGATTACACGGGTATTTTGTTTTTCTCGACCTGTTATATGTGATGCTTGAAATGTCATGTTTTTATGTATATGGATGTGATTTTTATGGCATGTTTTATGACTATAGGATATGGCGACGAGGAGCGAGGAGTTCGAGCGACCCTACCAGGAGCTCGACAGTCACTTTCAATCATTGGATATTAGCTATCAAGGTCTAGATGCTCATTATCATGGCCTTGAGGTTAGTCACTTGTGTTCGGAGTCCATTATCAGGGTTTGGAGGCTCAATACCAGAGTTTGGAGGCTAGTCACCAGAATTTGCAGGCTCAATATCAGGAGTTGCTGCGGTAGAATGCTGCAGTAGAGAAGGCTTGAGCTGAAGCGCGAGCATCCACCTTGGGCTTTCACCAGCCTCTTACGTTTGACCTCGACTCCCTGCTTGATAGCTCAAATGTTAGGATGCTCCTCTCTCCAAAATGGGATATCGTTTTTCTTCACACTCCCCAGCCTCCTCCTGTGTCCGTTTCAGCGGATGGTGCTCCCAGGAGACTAGGTCTGAGGATTTTGAGATATCCACCATGTTGCCCCGAGATTCGATGGGTGGAGATAAAGCGTAAACGGCGCATGCTTAGGAGTTCCCTTTTAGCTTTAGTTTTAGATTCCTTTTCTTTATTTTCTTTTTTTTAATTAGACATTTTAGATAGTTCTGCTTTGTAGAATCTTAAAAAAACCTCTAATTTATGAAAAGGAAAGGGGATTTTGGCCATGGCGTGCTAGGTCCTCACATGTGGTGTTTTATTTTATGAATATGCTTGCTTGTTTGTGAATGTTTTTTTTGTATATGTATGAATGAACGTTAATGCTAATGTATGTGGTTAATGTGTGTAGGCAACACCGGTTTTGAGGGCTTTTCTTTAGCTCTTTTCCTTTTTAATGTCAACCCATAACGACCATTTTAAGGCCTTTCTTCGCACAGTTCAAGGACTCGATTGGTGAAGGATTAAGAGCTTTGGTCTGAGGGGTCTTCAATACCTTGCTTCCAGACCTGTAAATATGGCTTTCATTCAAGCTGTTTTGAAGTTCTGCGATCCTGCCACTCATGCTTTTCATTTTTCCATTTTCGAGCTTTGCCCCTTTATTGAGGAGTTTTATGCTATCCTAGGGCTCCCTTTTCCGAAGGAGTTGACGCCAATATTCCCCGCGAGACTATCCTTCGCCTTTCCTTCTTTCCAATTTGGAGGTGAAGATAAGCTGAAGGGTTTATGGAACCTGGAGTCTAACGGGCACTTTTTGTTAGCTCCCGTTGATGTTGGTGGCTTCTGGGTTGAAGCTATCCTTAGCTGGTGTGAGAATACACCTAGAAGTCATCTAGCTTGGCCTTCGATGGTGACTCTACTTCTTCTTGCGGAGTTTGTTTGTGGGGTTGGAGCGATTGCGCCTTTCCACTTACTGTCAGTCATTGACCCACTCTCCATAGGCCTTTCTCCTATAGCTTTAGCCTTGGCTAAGAGTCTAGTCCACTTAGACGTTGATTTAGCAGGAGACCATTTTGCTTTACTACAGGTAATTCTATTTCCTTATCTCTTTCTTTCATGATTTTCGCTACTTGTTTAAACAAATGGATTAACGTAGGTATGGCTGTTGGAGAAGCTTCGCTTGACTACTGATCCACGCTTTGGAAAGGCTCGATACCTCCCTTTATATTATGGTCCTAGAGGGTTCACTAGGAATGACCATCATTCATTAAGCGAAGGTGCTTGGGTCGAGATTCTGGGCTCCTACTGAGCTTCTAAGATTCGTTGGCTCAGCCCTTGGTTGGATATTCTGTTCCTGGTAATTGACATCCATGATTCTAGTGTTTTATTGATGGGGCTATTTGGTGTTACATCCTATTACCCTTCTCATCTGTGAAGGTAATACGGGCATCAGCAACAGGTTCCTAGGTCTCTATGTTCAACCCGTTTCCACGACTTCAGTCCTAACACTTTTGATGCTATACGGAGGCTTTGGGCACACGCTCGAGTTGTTATATTTGATTACACTGCCCTGGAGACCACAGATATTGACGAATTCTACCACGTATGGCTTGGTGAGATCAAGGTTCTCCCGGATGCTAATCATCACTTTATAGTGTCTCGTGAGTGGGAGAGGGATGAAGAAGGTTTGGACCCCCTTCCTCATACTTCGAGGAAGGGTGCACGGTGGAATGACTGGCACCCTTAGATCTTATTTGTTTTCACCATTTGTTTTCTGACTTGTGTTTTTGGCTTATTCTTGGATTATGAAATTTTTTTGAATTTTATTTACTTGCGATATTCTGTATGTACACTATTCACACAAACATAAGCATAAATCATTGAAAGCATAATACATTTCATTGAACGACTTTAAAAAGGGTACAAGTTTTCCAATGATTTGAGTCTTGCCGCCAGTTAGCCTAGAGCAGGTTTCCTAACTTGCGATCCCTCTTTTCCTCATCGTGTCCTAATTTTTGCCTGAGTCACCCTCCACGGGTTTTCAACTCAGCAGATATTTCTGGCTTTTAAACAAGAATGATCTTAGTTGTTGCCCAAGTAGCCAAGTGCCATCTAGAGAACTGGTTTCTCTCTCTTTATTTGGTGTACCGCTTTTGTAAATTTATTTCTTTTGTTTTTACATGTGGTAGCACGTGAGCTTATCTTGATTGATTGGATTGACGAACTCGTTTCCATCCATTTCCATGATCTTGGCAGCTCCTTTGTTCAAGCTTTTCTTAATGACATAAGGACCTTCTTAGTGTGGGTGAAACTTTCCCCGTTGGTCCTCATTTGAGGGTCTCGTTTGTTTCAGAACCAAGTCTCCTACCTTTAACGGTTGGCTTCTGGCTCTAACTCGACTATTGTATGCCCTAGCCATGCATTGTTGGTACATCTGCAAATGATCCAGTGCCTTTAGCCACTGTTCGTCAATCATGTTCAACTATTCAAACCTGGCCTTTGCCCATTCTAACTCCTCTAACCTCGCCTCTAGTGCTACTCAAAGCAATTTTACTTCCATTAAACTGCTTCCATCCCATACACTAACGAGAAAGGGTTTTGATTGGGTGGATTTTTTACGCTCGTACTGTATCCCCATACTGTTGGCAACTTATCAGCCTAGTCCCTATAGGTAACGACCATCTTGCTCAAGATTTTCTTAATCGCTTTGTTGGCTGCCTCTACTGCCCCATTAGCTTGTGGCCTGTATGGTGATGACCGATGATGCTCGATCCCATATTTCCTCATTAGGTCTGATGTGGGTCCTTAAAATTGAACTCCATTATCTGATACAATGTGATGTGGGATGCCATATTGGGCGAATATATGCTTTTCAATGAACTTGGTCATCTTCTTAGCAGTATAATGTTGGTGTAAGATTCGGCTTCCACCCATTTTGAAAAGTAGTCGACTGCTACTATAATGAATCGATGTCCATTAGTCGAGTTTGTCCGAATCTCACCAATAATGTCAATGCCCCACGCTGAGAATGGCCAAAGAGTAGATAATCTATGGAGTTCGGATGGGGTAGATGAATGATGTCACCTTAAATCTGGACTCGTGGCACTTTCGTACTTCCGATACATAGTCTATGACCATTGTTGTCTAATAATATCCCTGGCATTGTATTTTCTTAGCCAGTGCTATCCATTCATGTATGGACAACAATTCCCCGCATGCATTTGTCTCATTATCAAGAGTGCCTCCTATTTTGGGAGACATCTCAACAGCATCCCTTCTGATGTTTGTTTGAACAAATCCCCTTCTACTAGATGGAACTGAGTCTCTAGCCACCATAATGAGGTTCTTTTAGAGTCTGTTGCACCTTCTGGGTATTCCCCGGTCTGGAAAAATTTATCGATGTTGAAGGACCAAGACCCAATAGCTTGTTGATCCTCCGTTTCCACTAGGTGATAGTAGAAGGGTTCTTTGGCCATTTGATGTACAATAGGTTTGATTGACTGAGTTCTAGGGCCTTCCCTAGTGAAGTCATCACTGTGAGAGAGCGACACAAAGCGGTGGGCCCAGAGCACACAGGAGATGAGAGGCGCGGTCCACCGGGGTGTTTGAAAAAAGAAGCACTGGGTCAGGGACCTGGGAAAATGGTTGAAAGAGAAAGGTGAAAAACATTTTAGATCGGTTCGAACCTGAATTCGCAGTCTCGTAGTGTGGAGTCGCCACCTGGATTAGCTCTTTCCAGGAATTAGAGTCCATTGAGGCTTAACCTCCGGGGTACAACCCACTAAGACAAAAAGATTCGGGTCTGGTATAAGTTGCTTATTTCTTATTGGATCACATTATATTACATCTACAGAAAACCGTATTCTCTTCATTGTTCTTATTCGCACTTAGGTCATTTTTTAAACTTTATATGCATGATTCACGTATTGCAAAATAATAAACCATCCACAAGGCGAAATAATAAATCATCCATAAAGTAGTAAATAAATGTAGAAAATGAACGTGGAAAATAAAAATTACAAGGTTTCCGAAAATCGGGGGATGCAACCGCTCGCTAACCTATTAATTACATTTCCCAAAAAATTGAAATTGCGATACCCGAAGGAAAATTAAAATCCTAAACATACATCTAATCCTAATCTATCTGCATCCATAAAGGTTAGCACAAGGGATATCATGCATGTTCGATTTTGAATTTGACGAAGCCCGTGTGGCCTAAAAAAATGAAAATCGATCGCGGTAATGTGTTTGTTATTTAAATAAAACAATTCATTTAATTAACACGTTGGTTGCTCATTTTAATTAATGAAATTGCTCGCATGGTAAATTGATGAGGGCTGTTATCTGGGAATATGTTTATTCCCTTCGTGGGGGTGTTCTAACATACATCTCCTTTTAATGAAGAAATAGATGAAGAAGAATTACAACACTTGTATAGAATAAAAATATTAAAAATGATAAGAATCCAAGGTTCAGAAGTGAAATAAGAAGAAGAAGATAAACACCGAAAGCATGGAAATTGCAGTTCTAGGAACTCAGAGGCTTACCCTTATGGAATGAATCCACTTCGAAGATATCGATCGGTCGTTGAAAATTCTCCTCATCCTTTAGTTTAGGTAAAAAAACAATTGTGTTGGAAGTCCAAAAATATTCATCTTAATTCTTGGAAATAGTTCTGAAAGTTATATTTTTATCTGTAAATTTTTTGGGGTCTCGGTTATCGAAAAAGACCCGAGTATTTATAGGAGAAATCATGAAAATCCAAAAAAGGTAAGTTTTTCCGGTAACGGGTTTCATAGGAAAAGAAAAGTCCGGCGAGGCCCCTCACCGCGACTTTGGCAAGGCTCCTACCTCTCCAAGCTCTTTGGCGAGGCTTGAGCCTCGCCAAAGGCTTTGGCAAGGCTCCTGCCTTGCCAAGGACTTTGGCGAGGCTTGCCTTGCCGAAGGCTTTTGACAAGGTTTGCCTCGCCCACCTTTAGCGATGCAGGCCCCTAGATCTGGTTTTCTACAATGTTTTATGTATTTTTTTATGTATTTTTTATTTTTTAATTAATTAAATAATTTTATTGAAAATGTCATTTTGAATTTAGAGACGAGAAGGATTCCTATTCGGATACATCGTGATACTCAAAAATTGTGTGATTTAAGGATAAAATCCCGAAAAAGTCATCATCATCGAACGCGCGAGCTGGTACAAAATCCCATGCTCATAGCTGAACCATGATAAAACTCGTTATTTGATTCTTCTAAATTGTATATTTTACTTAACTCGACATGCATAATATCCTCTACTTGTGTTTTCTACTTAAATGTCTTTCTGGTCAGGTTTGCTAAGTATTCTTACTCAGCATAGTTTGTCAAACTAGGAATTAACTCAATTTCTTATTTGTTTTGTTTTTTTATCTTGTTTACATATCATCGTTTATGCAAACCTACCACGCGTAGTAACAAATTTAAAAAGATATAGAAATCTAAATAGAAACCTAACTTAAGTCATTCACCCCCTCAGATTGAGTTCGTTATAGCCAATGGGACCAACAAGTGGTATCATAGCTATTTCTGAAACTTGAGATCTCATAATCTTGAGCTAAAGTTTCAATGCTTTTAACAACTCTTATGTCCTTGGTAGTTCACAAACTCAGATCCTTAGAGAAGAAATTTTTGTTACTAGACCTTAATTGTTTGATAGCTAACATTATACTTTATTGAAAATTTCATTCCATTCCAAAGCATGCTTGCATGGTTAGATATAGAAAATGGCACACATATCCCAACTAGAGTGAAAAATGGATAGAGTCCTAGTGGACCTTGAAAATTGTGACAACGTTAATCTTAATCTCCTAAAAGAAAATCCAACAATGATTAATTACTTACAGTATGCTTTCAATCTTTTAGAATCTCAGGATGCAAAACAACACAAGAGATACGAAAGAAATTGGAGGTAACTTATGAAAGGACTGATGAGGTGAAAGAAATAAAAATTAACATGATGATTAGAGAGTATTAACTTTTTCATATTGAGCTTAATGAAACAGTTAAAAGCATGAATAACTGCTTTGTGAACATCATCTAATCAATGAGTGAAAGAGGATTAGAAACTATTATATTAAAGAAGAATTGGTCTAGAAGATCTTGAGAAGTCTCATCAAGAAGTGGGATGCAAAAAAGAGTGTGATTGAGGAATTTCATGATCTTAAGACCTACAAGTTTGATGAATTGATAAGAACCTTACACAATCAAGAAATGTAATTGCAAAAGTATGATGAGGATAATAAGAAGGGTAAAGGAAAAAGAGGAATCAAAGGAAAGTTTCCTTAAAACCAACTCATCTACTGAAGGAGATGATGATGACATTGATGAAAACATGGCATTGCTAACTAGAAGGTTAAATCGCTTCATGAAGAAAAATGATAAGTTTAGAAAGAAATTTTCTAAATGAAAGCTAAGAAGTGAGAAAGATGATAAAGGCAAGAAAGAATACATCAAAGACATAAAATGTTTTGGCTATGGAGAATAGAGACACATTCAGTTCAGCTGTCTGAAAGCAAAGAAAGACAAGTATAAGAAATTTGGCAAGAAGGAAGTAGCACACACTATCACTTAGAGGAATTTGAAGATTCATCTTCAAATAAAGATGCAACTAATTTTGGTAACATTTATCTTATGATGATTGATGATAAGCCCAACAATAACTCAACATCCACTTCAAATTCAAATTCAGTTGCTAACTAAAATGCTAAGAATGACAAAAGGAAAATGACACTAAAGTAAACACTCAACCACCTTTGTCTTTTGATAAAATTACTAAGGTACTTTATGATGTAATTTAGCTAACTAAAGATTCACGCAAAAGCATTAAAGAGAGATGTGAAGATTTGGAAGACACTAGTTACTCCATGTCTCTGGACATCGAATACCTCTTAGAAAAGGCAGTGTTTCATGAAGGTTATGAGAGTGTACTCTCTAAGAAATTAGATGAGTTATCTGAGTTAACAACCTCGAAAAGGGTACAAGATCCTCCTCCAGCCAACATAATTACTTTGAATAACTACTCACATAAATCTGGTTAGAAAGCTACAACAAAGAAGGAATTGAGCAGGCCTAAAACAAAACAAGTGTGTGAATTTTTTGGAAAGGCAGGACATACCACAACACTTAATTTAGATATAAAAATAGTTATTATAATGAGTACGATTGGAGTAAAGTAAACACCACTAACAAGGGAGGACCCAGCCAAAAGGCATGGGTACCTAAGAAAACTTATTTGTTTTATAGGTAAGCTTGAGATCCATTGATGGTACAAGAATGTGGTAATTAGTTAGATGTTGCTCGAGGCATATGACTAGTGAAGAAAAGTAGTTGATCACATTAGAGAGAAAGAGAAATGAAGTGTTCATTTTAGCGATAACTAAAAAGACATGATAGTGGTAAATGGCATAGTGGTAGCTAGCATTAATTAAAGATATTTATCTAGATCAAGGTGTGAAGTTTAATCTATTGAGTGTTTCTCAATTATCTCATAAAGATAGAAGAGTTACTTTTAACTCAACTAGGTGTTTGATATTAGTTATCGAGACTGAATCAACTATTCTATATGCTCCTAGTTACAATGATGGATATATGATTGATATATCCCTTATAACAAGTAATGTTTACTTAGTTTCAAAGGATGAAAACACTTGGTTATTGTACAGAAGGCTTGGCCATATCCGCATGAAGAATCTATCGAAGAAGGAGAAGAAAGAACTAGTCAATGGTCTTCCATCCATTGGCTTAGAGAAGGATAAATTATGCTCAGCTTGTTAATTTGAAATCATTCAAATCTCTGAATGATATCTCTTCAAAGTATGCACTGGAGTTATTGCATATGAATCTCTTTGGCCTAGTTCAACCATCAATCTTGGGTGGTAGAAGATTCACTTTTGTTGTGTTGGATGATTTCACCCGATTCACTTGGGTACCTTTGTAGAATAGTAAAGATGAGACTTTTGATATTTTTCTACATTATCCAATGGGATTATGAATTAAAAAGGAAGGAGAATCATCAAGATTAGAAGTGACGACCATGGAAGAGAGTTTTAAAATATGTTCTTCGAAAAATTCTATTTAAGGCATGGAATTGATCACAACTTCTTTGCTATATACACACCACATTAGAATGGAGTTGTAGAAAGGAAGAACAAACAATTGTTGCAATGTCTAGATCAATGCTGAATGATATAATTTTAATAGGGTGCTAATTCATCCTATTTTGATAAAAAAACCTTATGAGCTGTGGAAGGGGTGCAAGCCAAAATTTGGGCATTTCTGATCCTTTGAATGAAAGTGTTTCATTTTTAACACTAAGGAGAAAATTGCCAAATTTAACCCAAAAGTTTATGAAGGAATCTTTGTAGGTTACTCAATAAGATGCAAAGCATACCGAGTTTATGTGAAAAAGATTAGACTTCTTGAATAATCTATTATGTAAATTTTGATGAAGGATAACCTATAGTTAGAAGAGATAACAATTATGATTTTTGTGAAGTAATAAACGTGCTTTGAATTTTAGATCTGAACTAGTAGAAAATTAGAATGATATCAAAGAAGATGCTAACCAAATTTAAGTTATCAATTTTAAGGAAGGTTATCAAGCTCAGCAACAACCTCTCTTAGATATTCAACAACAGTATTTGAAGCTTCCAAAATATTTTAGAGTTCATAACGATCATCCAACTAGTAGTTGCATTGACAATATGAATAGTCTTGTCAGAACATATGGTCAATTGAACAAGATGATTACACATTTAACTTTTATTTCTCTTTTGGAACTAAAGAATTTTGAGGATGTAAAATATGATGATAATTGGATGATGGTGATGCAGGATGAACTAGACCAATTCGAGAGAAAAGAAATTTTGAAATTAGTATTGTTACATTGGCCCGCTCAGTCTGATGAAGAAATATCACAAATTTTGCAATGAGTGTTCTACTACATGATGAAATGGAACCAAATTATCTCTTGACACATTCATAACCTCTAATTCAAAATTTTATTTCCCCTAATACTTCAAATTCCTCATCAAATAGTTAAAGATTGTCAAGCTCTACGTCTATATATTTAAAATAGTTAAAATAGACAAAAATTTAAGGATCTTTCAAGACATGAGACAAAGACCTCAGAACTTGCGAAAATAACATCTATTGAATCATCGTTCGATACCATCTCCAAATCAGAACTCTAATAGATCATATAAGAGAATAAAATGATGATGCAAGCTATAAGGAGGTATATGAACTCAAAATTTTGCAACGTTATGGAAAGTTTAAATGCCTATAGTTTTAAAAAAGCTAAGGAACAAAAGTCAAAATTGGCAGAACTAAGAGAAAAGATAGCCAACTTGGAAGCCATGCTTCCAAAATTCAAGAAGATTACATGCTTGCCTACTAACCAATACTTAGACATAGACAAATTTTCTCTCTATATAACAAAGTCATTGCCTGTGAACTGTGTAATGCCCTACATTATACCATTTGATGGCACTAGTTTACCAACAACCCAAATTGAAGGTTAGCTAAGAGTTATGATCAGCATGAGACTTCCACAAGTTCATATTATGAATCTCTTCTAGATAACTCTTTGTTGTCTGAGTATTAGCTAGTATATGAGCATACCTTCTAATGTGAAGTCTGACTGAAGCAAGCTTAGTTCATCATTCATTGAGAACTATGCTTTCAATCTATACATCAAGACCAATTTAAAAGATCTTATAATAGTAAGGTAGTGCTTAAATGAAACTTTTAAAGCTAATTACTTGATGTGGATGGTAGTCGGGGTCTTAGTGAATAGAGCTCTCGATCAAGAAGCTTTGATTGTGAAACCAGCAGAAGGTTCTATCCTGCACTTCTATGATGAAATGAAAATGATGCACTTCTATAATGAAATGAAAATGATGCAATTGAATACCATCAGTAATGTATATGCAAAGACAATTGAGAAGTATGATGAATATGATTAATTGTTGAAAGGTGAGCTCAACCAAATGATGTAAAATAATAGCACACAAGAGGTCCATCTTGATCTTAAGGACTCAGAGTTTTACCTAGATTTTGAAACTTACTTAGATGAAGAAAATTTGGATGACCCAAGAGAAAGTGGATAGTATGGCAAGTGGAAGCAACTCATAAGTAGTGAAAGCTATAGTAATACCGTCGAAAGTCAATCTAGATGACCTTTTATCTATGGAAGATGAAATAAATCTTCTATATATTGACTATGTTTGAAATAAACAATATGGCTTGTAATAAAATGAACAAATTTGCTTATTTATGTGATGTTTCTTCTAACGATTCCATGCATTCATCCCAACATACATCTAACGTATTCAACATAAATTATGCTCTAATTCAAAAAATTAAATTTAAGCACAATTGAAAACCCAAAAATTGGTGTCCATTTCGAATAACTTCACCCCTGTGTAAAAGAGAAAATAAAAGAAGAAAGAGAAAAAAAAGAAAAACAAGAAAAGAAAAATAAAAATCATGTGAGTATTGCATGAACTTAAAAAGCTTGCCTTCTCGAGAAGTCCTCGCTACTCATAGCATGGAAAAATTAATAAAAGATTGTCAAAATTTCTACTCTAGTCATTATAAAATTTACAATTGATAGATAGAAGAGTCGCTCAAGTCATGCTTAGAAACAATCTGGATGAAATTTGTTTTACTCATGAGCTTTGATGTCACCCTTGCATTCGCAACTAGGGGATTTGAAACCACATGAGTCATGAATCCTTCATCTTCCATTATGCATTGATTCATCAATTAGTTCTCTAATTGGGTTAAAGCCGAGTCATGTACCAAGGTCAAAACCAGAAGACAACTTGATTGATAAAGGAGAAAATTTTTTGCAAGATTCAAAATATTGCATCATATTGTCTCCAACAATGGAATACAATAAAAAAGAGAGACAATGGATAATGGAAAGTATGATAAGGGACACCATTTCTCTTTACCTTTCAACCATACCAAAATTGGGCATTAGAAATGTTAAATAAGATCAGTCCAGGATGGTAATCACATATATAGATGTGGCATATCATTTACCCCATACTATAAGATTATGAAGTCAATAGTAAAAATCCAACAAGACACAAACACCATCCTCACTAGTTTGTGAAACAGAAGTCATTTTACCAGCTGAAATTGAAGCCAAATCATTAAGAATAACAATGGAATAAAAGCTACCAAAATATGGATAGATCGTAGCCAAACAAGAAGGGTTGATTTTAACTAAGAGAAGAACATCCTAGACCATTTGTGTATGCAATAAGAATGAACTGAATGTATAGCTAAAAGGTGAAATAACAAAGTCAAAATCAAGAAAGTAGTGCAAATGATGCTAGAGGAAACATCCATTCGAATCGGGATTAACCCACATGGTAAATATTACTCTTGGTGAAAGAATTATGCAAATTACCAAAGGAAACAAGTTCATGGACTACTCAAAATATAACAAGGTCAAGAAATACCACATAAAAAATAAAAAGAACAAAAAATGTGTATGGTAAAAGTTATTAAGGGATTTTTGGAAAAATTAAAGAAAAAAAGAAAGAGAGAAGTAAATTGGTAAAACTTGAAAAGAACCATTGATAACAGGAGCAAGTTCTTGGAAATTAATACCAAACTTTTGTGCCTAAAACTATTTTTTTCATTTATGTAACGTGCCATTTTGTTGAATCGTTAAATGTGCATGCTTAATGAATGCATATAATTGTTATAAATAAAGATTTGTCTAAGAATTTTTATTTGTAATAGTTCATTGATAAAAAAATAAACAAAAAAAGAAAAGGAAGAAAGATCAAATATATAGCCTGTAGTTCAAGAAAAAATTAGGGCATAACCTTTGAATGCATGGTAACTCATTAGAATGATTAGTTAGATGATAGTGACAAGCAAGCCCTCCAAACATCTTCCATCTCAAGTTGGAATAGCCCAGTGACAAGGAGTTTATGAAAAAGTCATTTAAAGCCTTTGTAAAGGAGTAATATCATTCATCAATAACAGTGTACAAACCTCACATCAGAATAATAAGAACTTCAAGGTGTTTAGTTTGAAATAGCTTAAATAACTGAGGAGAGGGGAGATGAATGCAGTTACATGGTTTTTTTTAGATATATGAAATTCTTTTCCAAGTTAAGTTTATAGATGTGTGCTGAGTAACTTTGTTCTCACTAGAGGTCTAAAAACTATAAATTACTCAGCTTCACTGACTTAGTTTATCGTACTTTACTTGACTAGAATTGTTAATTCAAGATTAACTTAGAAAATAGAGAGAATGATGGATGAACAAGACACTATAAAGACAAATGACAAAGGTCGAAACTTCAACACATGAGATTTTATCCTGGTTTGGTCCCGAGCCTACCTTCAGTCCCTGGAATCCTTTTGAAGCTTTAATCCACTAGTGTTTCTTTCCTTCCTTAGATGGAGAAGCCTTTACAATGGGTAGAAGCAATTATAGAAAGTACATTCCTTTCCAACTTCCTCTCATTCCATAGTTTAGGTACACTTCCTACACTTTCATTCAAATTTACTAAGAACTGCAAACTAAGGATTTCAACTTATAAAATACATTGATTCCTTTTACAATGTTAAATCTAATATTTGATTATCCCTATTACAAATTGATTGGCCAATTTGCATATGCTAAGAGTGCTTCAGTTGGAATTTTTGATTGCTGGGAATAATTTGACGGTATTTCAGATCTTAAAAAATTCAAGGTGATTCACCAAGCTTGAATGTCTACTTCAATCTTCTCTTCATACTTGAAGGTCTTAGAAGTAGCCATTGTAAACATTTCATCTTAGCTTTATCTTTAATTTCTCTTCTCTTTATAGCTTTCGAATTTGTCAATTCTAGGACGTTTAAAGAGAGAGAATTTGAATGTTGAAGAACGAGATTAATTCATTAATATTGATGCATAAAAAACTCGTTTACTTTAAGCAATTCCATTCTGATAGAGAGGTGCACAAGATGCACATTGATTCTTATGATTTTCCTTGTTGGTGGCTTTGTAGAGTTACACGGAAACATTGAGAAACGGTTGATGTTAGATTATTCCTTTTTCCTTGGACTTTAACGAGGAATCTCCAACATTTCATACTGACACCTTTTTATTATGAGGACCAATTGAATATCTTTTTTAATTTCAACGCTTTTTCTCTTGAAAAGCATCAAAGGTATATTTCATCTCTCACAGGCAACGTTAAAAGTATATGTATCATTTTATTCTCTAAGTGTCAAAAGAACTCAGCTTTTAACAAATAAAAGCTACTCAACTTCGTTGAGTCTAAATTGCATAAACTATGTAATACTAAGTTGTACGTAGCTTTTCTTACTCTAAGCCATAACTTAAGTAAAACTTAGTAAAATGAGTTGTTTTTCCTTTGACAAGCTTAATTAAACCTATTTAAGTAAGAGTCTACTTGGTACTCAATTAATTTCACTAGCCTAGAAAGTTTGTTAATTCCAAAATGTTTTTGAGTATTTGTAGAACCCAAGTTAATAGTACCTCACAGTATTTTAATGTCTTGGAAATAATAAACTGTCTAGGTTAATGAAATTAATTGAGTACGAAGTATATTATTAATTAATGAAGCTGACTAGAGTTTGTTTAAGGGAAAACAACTCAATTTTTCTAAGCAATTAATTAAGTTACGGGTTATAGTAGGAAAAGTTGAGTGCTGAGTACTACGTAGTTTAGATGCATATCAACTCAGCTGTGCTGAGTTAGCTTTCTATTAAAAGCTATTTTCTATGACACTAAATGACACATGCACTACTAACATATTCTGTAAGAAATGGAATATTCCTTAGATATTTTTCAAGAATAATTACATTGATATTAAGGAAGATTTCTAGTGGTCCTCACAAGACAAAACGTGTCAGTACGGAATGTCAAGATTCACTCATTAAAGTCCAAGATAAAAGAAATCATGTGACATGCGTTGTTTTCAAGTGTCTCTGCACCTCTGCCAACGTCAGCAATTGATAAGTGCATAATTACAATTATTATCTTAATATTTTTACTCATTAAATGATATGGTTTAGAGTCATTTTATTCTTTATATAAAAGATTTCACATGGTATGTAGTTATTTTTTATGCAAGTGCAGAAACTAGGTGAATCTTGGGAGTGAAATGATCAAAGATGGAATTATATGTAAAAAGAGTGAAAATGGTGCAAAAAGATGCGTGGAATACAAGGAATTGGATTAAGATCGAAGTTGTCAAAGATCGGTAGAGTTGTAAAGAAGAATCATGAAGAAAAGTATAAGTCACGACCATGTCACGATCGTAATTCCTACTCACAATTGGCTAAGTCATGATCGTGACTATCTATCATGATCGTGACTTATCATTCTTCACAAGCAGTAAGTTATCCACTTACATTCACAATTGTGACATGTATTTCATGCTTGTGAATCATGATAGGTTTGATAAACTCTTCTCAACTTCCAACCACCGGATAAGAATGATCAACCGCCTTCAACCACCATCAACTATCAGGTAAAGAGACACCTTTTGGAGATAATGAACCATGAAAAGGTGCCTATCCATTGTAGATAAGGATGAATCTTGCATCAATCACATTAAGATAATGTAACCCTTCACCAATGGACATGACTATTCGTTTGGATAAACACAACCTTTCACACTCGATTAATAGAGGTTCAAATCAACCAATTTCATAGATGGTAGAGTGCAATGTTGAGGGTGTTATAAGTGGCAGCAAATGATACATGTTAGAGAGTGAAAGTTATATAGATTTCACTAAGTTCAAAGTGTTAGAGAGAAAAATGTATAAGTTATTTAATTCTTGTTTCAGTCACTAGATTTCTCCATAAATTCAAGCGATTGTTTTATGAATGTAATTGCAAAACATTTATCAATAAAAATTTCTATTCTTTAACATTCATTTGTTCAATATTCACAAAGTAGATGCAGGAATTGCAGGAATTGACGACTCCCATTAAAGAGTGGATATGGTTTGATCAACTTTAGCTTTCACTTGCATACCTTACAACTTTACTTTATTTTCTACCTATACTTTCTAATTTGAAGTTTATGACATGTCTATATGTCACAACGAGTATTTCATCTTGTGTCACTTATATTAATAAATTTATATGCTTTCAAGTTGACTTTAAGAGTAGTTTCGAGGTTAACCAGATTGTGTATAATAACTGGATATGTGATTTTAACATTTTTATTGAGCCAACATTTTTGGAGTGGTAACTTGCTAAATATGGCTATAAGAGAGCAACTCGTACCAGGCATAATATTATTGTTGTCCAGGTTTTATAAGTGTCATAATTCATTTACCCTAGATTTAGAAAAGTATTTCATGTGTTGCTCTATTGTGAATTATAAGATATTTGGGTGTCTAGAACCTCATTTGTTGAAGTTATCTAGTGCAAAAAACATTTTTTATTATTTTGCATATTTTACTCTACTATACTTGTTCTTAGGGAATCTCTATATGCTTTGCATCTTCTCTAATCTGTTCATGCATCTGTCCATTCATCAATCTACCATTCAAAACTCTTAACTTATTTTATTTTCTTTTATTTGTAACTCTAGCTGATCCTTAGAACCGAATTCCTTCCCTATGGGATTGATATCTTTTAAAACTACATCGCAAATGTATACTTGTAGTTATCATCACTTTTTTATTTGATAAGTGGTACTGATAACACATGTTCATAATTAGAACTTTTATATTATCAGTAGAAAAGTGGCGAACAAGTTTTTTGTACCCTTTCCTGGGAAAGGCAAGTACGTTCTAAATATCAAATACTGGAGGACTACGGTATGTTTTTATATTTTTCTTTTATTTAATTTATATATCTATTTGTATTTGCATTTGGTGTCTAAATGTTTACTAACTTGCATTGGGATAAGTTTTGTGGTGATTACATGATATATAACTTAATTGTTAGATGCGTAGATGAAATTAGTCATGTTACATCTCATGAAGAGTCAACATCTAAATCCCTTAAAAGTTTAGAATATTCCTCTGAAATCAAAAAAATTAGTTGGAGAAGATGATCCTATACCACCTTCCATAGATAAAACACCCATAGAAGAGTTGAAGCAATTTCCTAGTCATTTAAAGTATGCTTTTTTAGGAAGCAACAATACTTTACCCATTATCATTTCTAGTAAGTTATCTTATTTGCAAGAAGAAGCAATACTGAAGACAATAAAGGATAGAATAAGGAGTATTGGTTGGCAAATTTCTGATATTAGAGGGATTAGCCCTTACATAGTGATGCATTCTATTAATTTGGAGAACGATAGTAAACCTAAGATAGAAAGGCAAAGAAGATTGAATCCTCACATGAAGGAAGTTGTTAAGAAGGAGATTATTAAGTTGCTAGATGTAGGAATTATCCGATTTCAGATAGTGAATGGGTTAGTCCTGTCCAATGTGTTCTCAAAATGAAAAGGGTAACTTAGTTCCTACTATGATAACAACTGGATGGAGAGTTTGCATAGATTACAGAAAATGAAATGCAGCCACTAGGAAAGACCATTTCCCTTTACCATTTATATATCAAATGTTGGAAAGGATATAAGGTCATGCATTTTACTATTTTTTTTATGGATTCTCTGTGTATTTTCAAATTCATATATAGCTAGATGACCGAGACAAAAACACTTTTACATGTCCATTTGGTACATTTGCTTATAGAAGAATCCCTTTTGGGTTCTGCAATGCTCCGACTACTTTTCAAAGGTGTGTTTCAACTATTTTTATTAAGTATGTGAAGGATATTATGGAAGTTTTCATGAATGATTTCTCTGTATATGGAGATTCTTTTGAGAAATGTCTAGAAAATTTGGATAAAGTAGTTACTAGATGTGAGGGAACTAATTTGGTATTGAATTGGGAAAAATGTCATTTTATGGTTAATGAAGGTATAGTTTTAGGTCATAAGATAGATGAGAAGGGAATTCATGTAGATATTACGAAAACTGAGATCATTGAGAAATGACCTCCTCCCATAAATGTTAAGGGAGTAAGATCATATCTAAGCCATGTTGGATTTTACAGAAGGTTTATTAAGGATTTTTCAGTTATAGCTAAACCTTTAACTAATATATTAGTTAAGGATGTGAAGTTCGATTTCTCTAATTATTGTTCAAAAGCCTTCAACACCTTAAAGTGAGCATTAGTTTCGGCACCCATAATTGTAAAACCAAATTGGTCTCTACCATTTGAATTGATGTGTGATACTAGTGATGCTACTGTTGGTTGTGTATTAGGTCAAAGGTATGAAAAGAAATTGAATGCAATTTATTATGCGAGTCACACTTTGTCTTTTGCATCATTCAATTATAGCACCACTGAAAAAGAGATTTTAGTAGTCGTATATGCATGTGATAAGTTTAGGTCATATTTGATTGGATCTTATGTAATAGTTTATAAAGATCATGCTACTTTGAGATATTTGTTTGCTAAGAAAGATGCTAAACCTAGATTAATTAGGTGGATGCTTCTTTTGCAAGAGTTTGCCTTAGAAATAAGGGACAAAAAGGGAAGTGAGAATACTATTGCTGATCACTTATCTCATTTGGAAGATGATAAGGGACCTATACGTGAAACTGGTAATATTAATGAACTTTTTCTAGATGAAAATCTTATGTCTGTTAGACATGTTGTTAGTCCATGGTATGCTAACTTTGCAAATTATTTGTTTATGCATATTTTACCCTCTGATTTAGATTCTAATGGTAAGAAGAAATTTCATAAGGATATTAGATCATTTATGTGGGAAGACCCTTATTTGTTTAAGGTATGTGGCGACGGAATTATTCGTAGATGTATAAATGATACTAAATTTTCTTCAGTTTTTAGTCATTGCATATACGTGGGACATTTAGGACCAGTAAAAACCGCTGCTAAAGTTTTAGAGAGTGGGTTTTATTGGCCAGCATTGTTCATGGATGCTAGAGATTTTGTTCAGAATTGTGATAGATGTCAGAGAACAGGAAATATAAGTCGAAGAAATGAGATGCCATTGAAAAACATCTTAAAAGTAGAGCTTTTTAATGTTTGGCGTACAGATTTCATGGGACCATTTCCAAACTCTAAAGGTAATAATTACATTCTGGTTGTAGTTTATTATGTTTCAAAATGGGTTGAGGCTAGCGCATATAGTAAGAATGATGCTAGAGTAGTTGCTAAGTTACTTAAGCAATTATTTAGTAGATTTGGAGTTAATAGGACTATAATTAGCGATGGAAGTTCACATTTCATCAATAAGACTTTTGAAAGCTTGATGCATAAGTATGAAGTACATCATAAGGTTGCTACCACATATCACCCTCAGACTAGTGGTCAAGTAGAAATTTCTAATCGAGAAATTAAGTGAATTCTCAAAAAGAATGTCTTGAAATCTAGGAAGGATTGGTCAACTAAATTAAATGATGCATTATGGGCTTACAGAACAACTTTTAATACACCTATTGGTATGACACCCTACAAGTTGGTTTACGGAAAGGCTTGTCATTTACCGGTAGAATTAGAGCATAAGGCTTTATGGGCTTTGAAGAATTTGAATATGGATTTACACAAAGCCGATGAAAGAAGAAAGTTGGATTTAAATACATTAGAAGAACTACGTTTGTCATCATATGAAAATGTAAAGATCTATAAAGAAAAGACAAACTGATGGCACGATGAAAAACTACGGGAAAAGAAGTTTAAGATTGGAGATAAAGTTCTGTTATATAATTCCAGACTTTGCTTGTTCCCTGGAAAACTAAAATCTCATTTGAAGGGACCTTACGAAGTTATTCAGGTATTTGACAATGGAGCATTAGAATTAAAAGTCGAAAATGGAGTAATATTTCGAGCCAATGGCCAAAGATGCAAACCTTATCTCAAAATAAATTTGAACAACGAGACGTTGATGTTCAGTTACTATTTTCACCATAATCATTTCAGGTATGTAAATAGTGAATATTTATTATTTATATTTAATATGTTTGTTTTTCTTAGTTTTTCTAGGTACTAAGTCTAAAAATTTAAGAAATAGAAGGATTAAAGAAGGTCACGATCGTGACTATAGTTCACGCTCGTGAAGTTATACGGCAAAACCTTCTATTCCTGTTTTGAAGAAAATCACAATTGTGACATGCCTTCACGATCACGACCCGGAGAAAAATATGACCATTGCAGATCATGATTAACATGCGGTAAATGGCTGAAACCACCATTAACGACTAGTTTAAAGAGAAAGTGACTATATTGACTATTTTGACCAATTAGAGATCTATTAGAACTCTATATAAAGGTCTAGGTTGAACCTATAACCACCTTAACCTTCCTACAAATCTTCTCAAGTTCTAATTCTTTCACAAACAACTCTATTCTTCTACAATTCTCAACCCTTTTCAAACCTTACTTCAAACACAATTATGACTCGTGTTAAGAAATTCGCCAACCAAAAAAGAGAAATCCCAAATTATCAAGAAGAATACAATTTTCCTTTTCCTATTCGAACACGTGACGAAGGGAAAAGATTTCAAGTTCTGAACAAATTAGAGATAACCGGCATGATTTTTCTTGACTTGGTCTTTCTGGAGACATTGGGCCTCCATGAGCAAATGTGGATGTATATCTCTAATCGTGGATTAAGCCAATTTGTGGGGATGCGGTTTCCAAAAAATCATGAGTAGATTTTGGAATGTCTTGTGACATTCAATTTTGAAGACAATAAGAAGATGGCTATTCAATTTCATAACCGAGGAACACAATATATCATCATAAGAGATATGATGAATGCTTGGTTTGGTTTTGAAGTTTAAAATTCATCAAGTATGACGGATTCGTTTCAAGCAAATCGAGTTTGGGCAGATTTGATGGGTAAGCAAGCTTTCGATCCCAAAAATTCCCCAAATAAATTGATTAAGGATGAATGTATTCTCTTACTCCACAAATACCTCACCACTTGGGTATTTTGTCGGGAGGAGAACACAAAGGTCCAAAATAGAGATTTGTTTATCCTCTCTTGCATGATTATGAAACAAAAAGAGGAGTTCATGGATATTATATGGGACATGATGAAGAAAAACTCAATAAGCATGAGTAACAAGAATAGGGCGGTCTAAATTATAACCAGCATTGTAATGGGAGCGCAACAAGAACTTCCATATGTTCAACAACCGGGTGAGTATTTTCGATACATGGATGGGAATTATTTCAAAAATGCCAGACTTCTTCAAGAGAACAATGGTATATTTTCTTTCTACTCCTACTCCAATGGCACAAGGAAACTAATCTCAACTCATGTGGACCCTTCCACTGGCCCATCCTATCCAATTGCTAGACATCGTTATGGTAAAGCTCTGATGAGAGAAGAAGAAGATGAAGATGATGAAGAAGAAGAACTGGAAGAATGGAAGGCAGATATGGAACAAAATCTAGACAATTGCCAAGTGGAACTTGGAGTAATGAAGAAAGACATGAAAATTCTAAAGAAGAGTAATAAATCGATGCTTCGAAAATTATTATCATTCTTTAAAACAAAAAAAATTATCAATTTACTCCTAGTCTTACAGGTTCTCCTTCACAATAAACAGGTGTCTCTTTTCTTTTCTTTTTATTTCAAATTTTAGACTAGTTGTTTGTTTGTTTTCCATTTAGTTTCGTTTTTCATTAAGTTTCTCACAATTACGACATTGTGTTCTCTAGTGTGGGGGGGAATTTGTATAAAATCTAAAAAGTCCAAAAAAATTAAATAAAATTAAAAAATTGAAGAATAAAATTTTTTCTTGATTTTAACTTATTTATACTTTATCCATACCTATACTATACTAACATATGTTCCAAGGTTATTGTGAGTGTTTGGGTATTACAAGTTCATATTTCGAACAAAAATTTTTGTTTCGAGTATGAGTGCAAGTTGAGAGTGTGAGCGCTTTAGTAGATTGACATAACATTTAGCATTTAACAAGGATGAGTGGTGAGTAACATACAATAACAACATTCCAAGTAAGTTTCGATATAATTTCGATGCAACATGGAATTAGTATAAGTTATATAGTTTTAGTTTAATGCTACAAATAAGTTTGAGTGGAATAATATCTAGTAGTGTTCTTGCTATGAGTTTTATATGCTATTCTCGAATACGTCCTATAAGTGTTAAGTGTGTCTAAAGTGTAGGGAAACTATAACCATTATACTTTGAAAGTGATCAATAAAGGATGAGGGTATTAAGAGAAAAATCAAAAGAAAGAGAGGATAACCAATGAGTTATGCAAAAGGTGAGAAATGGTACGTAGCAGAAATTGCAACCATTCAATGAGTGAAAAAAGAAAAAGTAGCAGAGCATGAAAATGGGTGCAAAGTACAAATCTGTACTTCAAAAACATATGCTTAAAAGAAAAAAAAATGAGAGAAAGTGGTATGGAGCATAAAATGCAACCACTAAAAAAAGGGAGAGTGGTATGGAGCATAAAATGCAACCACTAAGAGTGTTTAGCATCCTAGGTTACCTAAAAATGCCTTGAGATCAAATTTTTTTTCAAAGTGTGCTCTCTTTGTCCTTTATACTTTATACTATACTTGAGAGAAGGAAATATTCGAGCGAGCGTATAACGCTTATATGAAGACGCAATTCGATTGGCCCTCCATTAAGAGCAAAGGTATGCAACTTGACTATATAAATTTCACATTACTAATTTGTAGGAATTTTTGTATACTCTACTTGAACCTCATGCAATGTGGGAAAGTTGTACTCACTACAATAGTCTTTCGCCAAATGAGGTACGAAGTTGAATCACTATTTTAAACACTTCTATTATGTTTCCCTTGAGGACAATGCAAAAGTTAAGTGTGGAGGTGTGATAAGTGTATAATTACACTTATTATCTTGATATTTTTACTCATAAAACGATGTGGTTTAGAGTAATTTTATACTTCATATAAAAGATTTCACGTAGTATGTAGTTGTTTTTTATGCAAAGGCAAAAACTAGGAGAATCTTGGGAGTGAAATGATCAAAGATGGAATTCTATCTAAAAAGAGTGAAAAAGGTGCAAAAAGATCCGTGGAATGCAAGGAATTGGCTTAGGATCAAAGTTGTCAAAGATTGATAAAGTTGCAAAGAAGAATCATGAAGAAAAGCATAAGTAACGACCATGTCACGATCATGATTTCTATTCACGATTGGCTAAGTCATGATCACAACTATCTATCATGATCACAACTTATTATTCTTCACAAGCAGTAAGTCATCAACTTACATTCACGATCGTGACATGTATATCACTCTCGCGAATCGTGACGGGTTTGATAAACTCTTCTCAACTTCCAACCGCCGGATAAGAATGATCAACCGCAACTATCAAGTGAAGAGACACCTTTTAGAGACAAAGAAACACAAATAGGTGCCTATCCATTGAAGATAAGGATGAAATCTTGCATCCAATCACATGAAGATGATGCAACCCTTCACCAATGGGCATGATTATTCATTTGGATAAATGCTACCTTTCTCACTCTATAAATAGAGTTTCAAATAATCCAATTTCACAGATGGTAGAGAGCAATGTCGAGGGTGTTATAAGAGGCAGCAAATGATACATGATAGAGATTGAAAGTTATATAGATTTCGCTAAGTTCAAAGTGTTAGACAGAAAAATGCATAAGTGATTCGATTCTTGTTTTAATCACTAGATTTCTTCACAAATTCAAGTGATTGTTGTATGAGTGTAATTGCAAAGCACTTATCAATAAAATTTTTTGTTCTTCAACATTCATTTGTTCAATATTCATAAAGAATAACATCCTAGTGGTGGTTCTGTATGAGTTGAGACCGAATTCAAAGTAGACGTAGGAATTGCGGGAATTGATGAATCCCATTAAAGAGTGGATACGGTTTGATCAACTTTAGCTTTCACTTACATACCTTACAACTTTACTTTGTTTTAAACTTATAATTTCTAATTCAAAGTTTATGATATGTCTATGTGTCATAACAAGTATTTCATCTTGCGTCACTTATATTAATAGAGTTACATGCTTTCAAGTTGACTTTAAGAGTAGTTTCGGGGTTAACAAGATTGTGTATAATCACTAGATTTGTGATTTTAACGCTGTTTAGTAAGCCAACATTTTTGGAGTGGTAACTTGCTAAATATGGTTATGTGAGAGCAACCGTGCTAAGCATAGTATTATTGTTGTCCAGGTTTTTATGAGTGTCATAATTCATTTACCCTAGATTTAGAAACGTGATTTCATGTGTTTCTCTGTGGTGAATTATAGGATATTTGGGCGTCTAGAACCTCGTTTGTTGAAGTTATCTAGTGCATAAAACATTTTTTACTATTTTCAATATTTTACTCTACTTTACTTGTTCTTAGGGAATATCTATATGCTTTGCATCTTCTCTAATTTATTCATGCATCTGTCCATTCATTAATCTACCATTCAAAACTCTTAACTTATTTTATTTTCTTTTATTTCATAACTCTAGTTGATCCTTAGAACCAAATTCCTTCCCTGTGGGATTGATATCTTTTAAAACTACATCGCAATTGTGTACTTGCAGTTATCATCATTTTTCTACTTGATAATTGGTAGTGACAACACCTATTCATATTTAGAACTTTTATATTATTAGTAGAAAAGTGGCAAACAGCAATTCATTCAATTTGAAGATTCCAATTTGCAATATCGTGTGCCTCTCTCAACCGAATTGCTTGAAGATAAAATGAGAATTTGTCAACGGAATTTTATTGCTCCTCAACATTCAAATTCTTATCTCTAAACTTCTTGGAATCTGTCTCCAATGGAAAGATTTGAAAGATATGGAGAGAAGAGAAATTGAAGATTAGCGACCTCGAAAAGTTTGCAGTGGCTACTTCACAAAGCTTCAACTATAAATAGAAGACCAAAGCAAATGTTCAAACTTGGTGAATCACCTCAAATTTCTTTTAGAGATAAAACTCTATGAAATTACTCCCAGCTTCAAGAAATTCCAAACTCAAGAAATCAGCAAACGGCAATTCGACAATACTCCGTTAGCAAAAGCCTCCAAACTAGGATGGCTTTATGATTATTCCACATGGACCCTACCGACCAAAACATGATGTAGAGGGAGAACTTGTTAGTTAACAGGCAGGTGCTAGATCACTTGTAAAACAAACAGAAAATATAACTAAGAAGGCTCTTTCCAAAATAGGAATAAGCCTTCACAAGAATTCTTGCAAAAGCGGAGAAACTCATGGAGGATCTCACCAAAAACTCATGAAGTAAAAGAGTCAAAACTCAAAAGAGGGCTGAGCTGAAGTGAGTTGAAAGGAGGGGAGAAGGGGGTTATTTATAGCCCAAGGGGGAGCAAAATGCTCCCCTAAACCGATGTGGGATGCAGGATGCTTAGTGAGAATCTCGTTGAGTAGCTTACCACGCAAGGCAAGCCCCTGCCATGGGCTTGCCTTGCCTGTGCGGTTGTGAGAAACCTCGCAATTCCACCTGTGCCAAGCCTCGTAAGCCTCTGCAAGCACTATTAGCATTTGCGAGGCAAGCTTGTGGGTTTTCCTATAAGTGCTCCCAAATAGCCCCAACAAGCGCTTCTAGCGCTCACACATGCTTGCCTAGTGAGCCCTTGCTAGTTTTCTCTCACAAGATGCACTTGCGGCATTCTAGTTTCCTTTAATCCTGTTTTCCCTTCTTTCTCGGTATACTGATTTGACCAAAATATATCCATCCAAAATTAGTTTGAATCTCCCGTTTATTCTTAGTATAAACCCTTTTTATCATTTCTTTATTCAGTCTGGTGAAGGCTCAACGCGAGTGACCTTATAAGATCTCGAAGTATAGAATGACTAGAGGTTAAACTAAACTTGGCTTCCCATCCAGGAACCTTTAAGCTCAGTGTTCGAGACTCATATAGAACCCAATAACTCTAGATGATGAAATGGGCTTTCTAGCAAAAGCGTATGATCTCCCGATACTTGGAATGTCATGTGTCTGTGACTTGATCCGATTCTACAATAGTAGCCAATAGCATACACTCTTTCCATAATTTTAAGTACCATCTAGTTTATTGAGCTTTGATTAAGTGTTAACTCATGTAATAGCCATAACAATCC
Source organism: Euphorbia schlechtendalii (assembly GCA_949673415.1). Classification (NCBI taxonomy): domain Eukaryota; kingdom Viridiplantae; phylum Streptophyta; class Magnoliopsida; order Malpighiales; family Euphorbiaceae; genus Euphorbia; species Euphorbia schlechtendalii. The sequence continues at coordinate 43,345 of CATIWQ010040627.1, forward strand.
TAGAATTAAACTTGTTCACGAAGAAAACCACTCACCTTTATGTATCGAGATTGACTAAAAACTCATTCTATTAATCTCATACTCTGATAAAAGGTTTATGAGTGTCTCACTTCAACCAGAGGCCTTAAGGTACAACTCTCATTATATCACTATATTAGGAGTGATGGATCCCTTCTTGACTACTCAACTTACCGATGAACGATCATCACTATACCCATAATCACGCGTATCATCCTGATCACTAGGGTATGAATAAGTATGACCCAACGTATAGCAACTCTCAAATAAGGTAACAAGTATCTCAGGTCTAAGGATACTTTTACTGATGCTACAATAATACATGACACCAATATATTGATATACTTATTTTTGAGTGTCTCTCTTATAGAGGTCTCCAATGTATTACCAGAATAAATTCATTTGTTAACTAAAGGTACCACCTTCAACTCATGAGATCGGCTACTTAGATCAAATCCAAGGAGTAAGCCTACACATGTTAGTTTGTCTGCTTCATTTGATGTCTAGTGTCAATGAAACTATGACTATTGATATTTAGACTTATCATAGTAACACGTGTATGTAATTCTCACACCAAATAGCTCTCACTATGTCCTCGCACTTTCACCTTATGAAATAGTCACAAACTTTGTCTTATTATATCAATGAGCATATACATATGCTTAATAGCATATACATAATACCAGAAAGATACATAACTTAGAAACAATCATCGATATATAATAAAGAAGCCTTATTATTGATAAATAATAATCTGAAATTGTTTGTAAATTAATGACTAATAAAGACATATCACCCTATATACCTCTAGGGAGTACATCATGTCTAACATCTTCCAATGGACTGCAAGATACAAACAAGGAAAGAAGTTGGAATTCTATACGTAGTGCATGTGGGAGAAGCAGCAACAGATGAGTAGCAAAGTATTTGGATGAAGAAGCAATGCTTTAAAAGTCTCTTTGACCTAAAGTATCCAGGGATTCTAATGGTGATGGAATAATTTTATACCCATCTACATGTTGTTCAATGAATGCAAGATACACTAGTAACATTAATGGATAAGATATTCATCACCATAACCATAAGTTGATAGCAAATTTATTGAGGATGAAAATAGAGAGTACCGTGTTTCAAATGTAGGGGATGAAGCAATGATTGTATCCCAAAAGATTTCAAGAACCTAGTTGATTGGGTGAGTGGTGAGATAAGGGCTCCCTCAATTTCATGGAAGGGAGAGCAACAAACACGATGATAACTAGAGTATTACAAGAATTTCTCTAAATTTGAGAGATGCTTAGCCTATCACATTATCCATGGGAAGCAAATCAAATGGTTGATGTTATTCATCAACCATTTGAAGAAGGTAACCCAGTACCTGCATTATGGAAGCTTGGTATTTACCATAGTAGTTGCTTATGGAGTGGATGTAAAAGACATTGCAAAGAGGTTTGCTCTAGTGAAGACTGTCTACATAGGAATCATTTAGCTCCTCAAGCTGGAATGTAATAAAGAGCCTCTTCCATACAAGAAAGCAGGGGAAGAGAAGAGGAAGAAGAAGAAGATGGGATATGGGGATGAAATCATCATCCTATACGATATCCCAAATGAAGATAAGGACTTGGAGTTTAAGAAAGTGTTGGGGATTGCTACAATTGATGCTGAGATAAGGAGGGAAGTAAAAGAAGTTATAGATGATGATGATTTTCCAATTGGAGAAATTCTAGCTCCATTAAAGAGGGCTAGAGTAGAGAGCCCTAGAAGGTTTAAATGCCTATAGCATAGAGTTAAAAGGCTCCTAAGAAGCCAAAATTCAAGAATAGGGGAGGCTAACTAAAGGCAAAGAAGGTAAATCAGGAGATTAAAAAAGAAGCTGAAGCTGCTGAAAGAAAAGAGAAGGATATGTTAGACATGATGTATGCCCCACAAGTAATTAGGGCCATATATCTTTATTATTTTATAAAGTACAAATAGTTTCATATTATTGTTATCAATAATATGCCATCATTGTTATTTATCAATGATTATTTCTAAATTATGTATCTCGCTGGTATTACATATAAGCTATTATGTATATATGTTCATTGATAAGACAAAGTCCATGCTTATTTCATAGTGTGAAAGTGCGAGGACATACTGGGAGCTATGTGATGTGAGAATTGTACACACATGTTACTATGAATGGTCTACATATCCCTAGTCATAGTTTCATTGAGACTAGACATTAATGAAGTAAAAAGATTAGCATGTGTAGGCATACTCCTTAGATTTGATCTTGGTAGCCGATCTCACAAGTTGAAGGTGGTACCTTGAGTTAACACATGAATGTATTTGTGTAATATATTAGAGACTGATATAAGACAGACACTCGAAATACCTATATCCATGTGTTGGTGTCATGTCTTATTACAGTAGCAGTACAAGTATCCTCATACCTAAGATACTAGTTACCTTGTGTGCGAGTCTCTATACTTTGAGTCATACTTATTCATACCGTAGTGATCAAGACGATACGGGTGATTATGGCTATAGTGATGATCACTCATTGGTAAGCCAAGTACTTAAGATGAGATACATTGCTCCTGATATAGTGATATAATGGGAGTTATACCTTAAGACCTCTTATTGAAGTGACACACTCATAAAACTTTAATCAAACTATAAGATTGATAGAATGAGTTTCTATTCAATCCTGATACATTATAGTGAGTGGCTTTCTTCATGAAAAATTTCAATTCAAAGGCAGCTACGGCTATTACATTAGCTAACACTTAATCCATGCTCAATAAACTAGATGGTACACTACTTGATGGAAGGAGTGTATTGTACTAGTTACAATTGCATATTCGGATCACATGTATGTGACATTCCGAGTATCAGAGGATCATATGCATTTGATAGAAAGCGCATTTGATCGTTTAAAGTTATTGGGTTCCATATCGATCTAAAACACTAAGCGTAAATGTTCCTGGATGGGAAGCGAAGTTTAGGTTAACCTCTAATGGCTCTATGCTTTGAGACCCTTTAAGGTCACACACTTTGGGTCTTTACAAGACTAAGTAAAGAACTTATAGACTTGGTCTATGTCGAGAATATAAGGGAAAGTCAGATGCATTGGATGAATTATTAATTGGTTGGACCAAAACTTTTAAGGGAGGAATAAAATTATGGGAGGCAAAAGGGAATTGAGCCCATTATGATTGCGCCTCACAAACATGGGTTGTTCACGAGTAGGGCCCATGTGGCAGCCTCACGAGCATCGAAGGTGTGCTCATGGGCCATCGACATGCGCTAGCTAGGCTAGCACATGTCGGTGGGCTGCAAGCCTGAGAGTGCTTGGTAGATCTTGCATGGACTTGCAGTGCAGGCCCACCGACTTAGCCAACAAGCTGGGCTTGTGGGATAAGACAAGCTTGTTATGGCTTACCTTGTGCGGTAACGCATAGCCCACACAAGTAGGCTATGCGGGCCTGGTTGATCCGCGGATCTTGGAGCTTTACGCGGTTAGCTTCCTTTGTGGGATGGAAAATCCCATCCCATATTGCTAAATGAGGGGAACATTTTTCTTCCCTCCCACTATAAATAGTGGCCTCATCCTCCTTTCATCACTTCAGCGTAACCTTTCCTTTTGAGTTTTGACATCTGTTCTTCGTGTGTTTTTGCAAGATCCTCCATGAGTTTCTTCACTTTTGCAAGAATTCGTTTGAAGGCTTATTACTATTTTTGAAAGAGCCTTCTTAGTTATATTTTCAGGTTGGTCTACGAGTGCAGCTACTTGTTAACTAACGAGTTCTTCCTCTACACTAGGTTTTGGTTAGTTGGGGTCCGTGCGGACTGATCGTAGATGTTATCCTGGTTTGAAGGCTTGTGCTAATTGAGGGCTATCTTATTGTTCTAAGGGAGAAACGAACTAAAGGGAAATGCATACATCAACTGGTAATGCTCTTAAACTAGATGCTAGGTTTCTTTTATTAAGTTATAAAAACCTATTAGCATCTATGGAATGTTTTTAACTTAGATTATATCAATCATGGAATGTTTAGAAGATCATTTAGGGTTAATTTTAAGTTTTGAAATTCCATCATGCAAGTTCACATGTTCAATTACTGCCTTAATTAACCATCAGTGGTATCAGAGCCTGCATTATGCTATGCATGATTGATGATAATATGTTGAAATGATACTATCTATGAATTGATTAAAGTATGCTACACATGACTTAGGTTTCAATTCCTATTATAAAATATAATGTGATAACTAGATTAAGGTTTTGGTCAAACTTAGTCTAGGTGATTTTCATATAAATAACATTGTTTTACCACACATTTAAATTTTTTAAATTGAGGGTCAGTCACTACATCACTCAATTAAAAGAATGAAATATTTAAATCTTAATTGTCTATGGTACAATGAATTGAAGTTCTCATGGTTATTTTGGCAAGGATTGGACTTAGTTTCTCATTTACTTTGATGGGGCCTCTCAAACTTGGAAATCTCCATCAATATTAGGTTCAAGAAAACCTAAGGGACTTTCTATAACTTAGTTGAATTCTAGAATGGGAAATGGATTCTACATATGGTTTTACCATCGTGGTTTAAGTTGTTAGATTAAAACTTATAGACATCGGTGCATGAACTTAAACATGGACCTTATTTGTTTTACATGCTCTGTGGAGTCTTGGCATAACGGAATGATTATGATGTACCAGTCTTTAGCATGTTCCCTTAGATTAATAATTCTAAATAGCCCAGAAATATTATTATCATAATCTTATCCATCATATAAGTCCTAGACTAGGGTGAGAAAAGTTGCACCAATTAAATCCCTATAGTAATATTAAGGTGGTAAATTCTCTTCCTGTCATAAGTCATGATACGAACCTTATTAACGGATGTAAGGACATGTACAACATGCTTTCCCTTAACATGTGTTTGGTTATGAGACTAGATGGAGTTAACCAAAATGGGTTAGTTGTCCATGTTAGTGGAGGTAATGCCAGATTGGAGACATATTTGAGGAGTTGTATAATTAGGTGCGCACATCCGAGAAAGAGAACATAAATGAGATAGAAATTCCATGGAATGCAAATGGATGGAACTAACCATGGTTGTTTTTTATGGCTTGACCTGCTATAGTGGGGGTCATAATGAACAAGTTATGGATGCTACCTACTAAGAAAAATTGGCCGGACCAGATTTCCCGAATTCAATAGAAGGGGCTATTTGAATATCGATAAAATAGTAGGAAATATGTGTTTAATTAAAGACCATCTATTAAATTCATGTACATATACTAATGTATGAACAATTTCTATCTCATATCTAGGTTGAATAATGAATCTAAACATAAACCTTCGCTCAATTCTTTACAATAAACTAGATGGTTCAAACTTTAGTCATAGGTTCAGGGTGGTGAGGATAGTCCTCAAATCCGAAAGGATAGCTTATGTTTTAGATGAGCCCCTCCATGATGAACCTGATGCTAATGACAATGAACATGAGGCCTGGGAGAAGCACATAAAGGATTGTTAAATGGTAGCATGCATAATGTAGGCAACCATGAATTCTGAGCTTCAAAAATAGCATGAGAGCATGGACTTAGACACCATGATTCTCCATCTTCGAAACCTTTTCTCAAAGCAAGCAAGGTCCAAGAGATTTGATACATCAAAACTCTTATTCAAAAAGAAGATGCAGGCTAGCACTTCAGCACCTCAACATGCTCTATACTATTGGGTTATATAGAGAAGCTGAGTCGACTTGGTTTTGTGATGGATCATGAATTATGTGTGGATCTGATTCTTGCTTCATTAACTGATATTTAGACACAATTTGTGACTTATTTTTATAAACACAAGATTGATGCCACACTGCCCAAGTTGGTCAATATGGTGAAAATAGTAGAACCTAAGATTCGAAATGATCCAAAGGCTTTACTTTCGAAAAGGGTTTGAGTGTTAAGAAGAAAATTAGTAAGAAGAAGAAAAGTGAGAAAGGAACTACAAATGTTTGATTCTGATGTGGAAAGGTAGGCCACTAGAAGAAGGATTGCAAGGTTCAAATTTTTGAACAAGTGAAGAAGAAGATAAGTGAGGAATCTACTTCAGGTATGTTCATGATATAAAGTTTCTCTACAGTTCCTTATGAGTCTTCATGGGTATTGGATACTGGGTGTGGTACTCATATATGTACCTCTTGTTTGCCACTTTTATACTGATAATATAAAAGTTCTAAATATGAACAGGTGTTGTAAGTACCGCTTATCAAATAGAAAAATGATGATAATTGCAAGTATACAGTTGCAATGTAGTTTTAAAAGATATCGATTCCACAAGAAGGAATACGGTACTAAGGATCAACTAGAGTTACGGAACAAAAGAAAATAAAATAAGTTAAAGGTTTTGAATGGTAGATTGATGAATGGACAGATGCATTAACAGATTAGAGAAGATGCAAAGCATATAGATATTCCTTAAGAACAAGTATAGTGGAGTAAATTATGCAAAATAATCAAGCATGTTTTATGCACTAGATAACTTCAACAAACTCGGTTCTAGATGCCCAAATATCCTATAATTCATTGCAGAGTAACACATGAAATGACTTTTTTAAATCTAGGGTAAACTAATTATGATACTTATAAAAACCTAGACAATAATAATACTATGCTTAGTACGGGTCGCTCTCACATAGCCATATTTAGCAAGTTACCTCCAAAAATGTTGGCTCACTAAATAGCGTTATAATCATAGATCCAGTGATTATACACAATCTTGTTAACTCCAAAACTACTCTTAAAGTCAACTTGAAAGCATATAACTTCATTAATATAAGTGAGGCAAGATGAAATACTCGTTATAACACATAGACATATCATAAACTTTGAATTAGAAAGTATAAGTAGAAAACAAAGTAAAGTTGTAAGGTATGCAAGTGAAAACTAAAGTTGATCAAACTGTATCCACTATTTAATGGGAGTCATCAATTCCCGCAATTCTTACGTCTACTTTAAATTCGGTTTCGACTCGTACAGAACCTCCATTAGGATGCTATTCGTTGAAGAACAGAAACTTTTATTGATAAGTGCTTTGGAATTACACTCATACAACAATCGCTCAAATTTTTGGAGAAATCTAGTGATTGAAACAAGAATTGAATCACTTATACATTTTTCTCTCTAACACTTTGAACTTAGCGAAATCTATATAACTTTCACTCTCTATCTATTCATGTATCATATCATCTGACACCATCTGCTGCTTGTCGACCCATGCAATGGTTGATTTGAACCGCTATTTATAGAGTGTGAAAGGTTGAGTTTATCTAAATGAATAGTCATGTCCATTGGTGAAGGGTTGCATCATCTTCAATGTGATTGGATGCAAGATTCCATCCTTATATTCAATGGATAGACACCTTTTCATGGTTGCATTGTTTCTAAAAGGTGTCTCTTCGCCTGACGATTGATGGCGGTTGATCGTTCTTATCCAATGGTTGGAAGTTGAGAAGAGTTTATCAAACCCGTCACGATTCGTGAGAGTGACATACATGTCGCAATCATGAATGAAAGTTGGTAACTTACTGTTTGTGAAGAATGATAAGTCGCAATCATGATAGATAGTCGCGAGCATGATTTAGCCAATCATGAATAGGAATCATGATCATGACTTGGTCATGACTAATGCTTTTCTTCATAATTCTTCTTTACAACTTTACTGATCTTTGACAACTTCGATCCTAAGCCAATTCCTTGCATTCCATGAATCTTTAACCACCTTTTTTACTCTTTTTTCATAGAATTCCTTTTTTTATCATTTCACTCCTAAGATTCACCTAGCTTCTGCACTTTCATAAAAAACAACTACATACCACATGAAATCTTTTATATGAAGTATAAAATGACTCTAAACCACATCATTTTATGAGTAAAAATATCAAGATAATAAGTGTAATTATACACTTATCACCTCTATGCAGGGGGTGCGAAATAGTAGGAGGCTTGCAAAGAGGGAAATGGACCTAAGAGTTGGAAATGGAGCACGGGTTGCTGCAACAACTATAGGGACATATAGCCTTCGTTTGCATGATGGCTCTGTTTTAGTTTTGAACAATTACTATTATATTCCTTTTATCACTAAGAATATTTGTTTGAGATTTTATTTTCTAATAATAATTGTCAAATTCAATGTGATAATGTTCTTTATGCTTGTGGAATATATGTAAGTGGCATTTATGTTCTAGATACTAAAACTTAAATTCTAAATATGAACATCATTAAGAAATCGAAGATAGATAATGATAAATCTTCATACTTGTGGCATTATCATCTAGGCTATATAAATGAGACTCGCTTAACTAAGTTACACAAATGTGGTGACTTGGGACCAATGGAATGGGAATCCTATGGGACGTGCGAGCCTTGTTTGAAGGGTAAGATGACTAAGAAAGCTTTCAAAGGAAATGGTCAGTGTGCCATAATTATTTTGGAAATAATACTTTTTGATGTATGTGGTCCAATGAGTGTTAAGACATATGAGGATTTCGTCCACTTCATAACCTATATCGATGATTACTCATCATATGGTTATTTATACCTAATGAGGTACAAATTTGAAAGTTTTTGGAAATTCAAAGAGTTCAGAACCAAAGTAGAGCAACAGCTTGGTAAAAGTATCAAGAACCTACGATCGGATCGAGATGGTGAATACTTAAGCCAAGAGTTTCAAAATTATCTGAGGGATAATGGTATTTTATCCCAATGGACACCTCCTTATACACCCAGACACAATGGAGTGTCAAAAAGGAGAAATCAAACCCTTCTTGATATGGTTCGATCTATGATGAGCCAAGCATATGCTTTTAGGGTTATGCACTTGAGAGCGTAGTTTATATTCTAAATAGAGTGCCCTTGAAATTAGTTGATCAAACACCATATGAAATGTGGTATTGTAAGAAAGCTCTTTCTCACTTGAGAGTTTGGAGATGTCCTAGTTATGTAAAGAGGACAAGTTCAGATAAGCTGGGTACTACGTCTGATAGGTGTTTGTTTGTAGGTTACACTAAGGAGACTATTGGTTATACCTTTTATGATCCCAAGGAACAAAAGGTACTAGTTTCTAGGAATGCTTATTTCCTTGAGAAGGAACACATACTTGAGAAAGCTAGTGGGAACAATCTTGAGCTAGGTGGTTAAGGGGATCCAACAGACAATCAACTGATTATTCCTTCACCCATTACACCCTATTATAACACTAACATTGTGTAGGTCAGGTCAGGCTCCAATCATTCCTGAGCGATATGGTTATTTCATCATGGATGATAAGCACATCTTCCTTATGGAAGATGATGAGCCCAAGACTTATAAGGAGGTAATGAAAGTCTCATAGTCTAACAAATGGTTCACAACCATGAAATCAGAGATAGACTCCATGCACAAAAATCAAGTCTGGAACTTGGTTGATGCTCCTCCAATTGGGATTAAGCCCCTAGGATGCAAATGAGTTTTCAAGAAGAAAACTGACATGGATGGTAATGTGATTACCTATAAAGCAAGGCTAGTTGCAAAAGGTTACAGTTAAAAAGAAGGCATTGACTATGATGAAACCTTTTCACCAATGTCCATGTTAAAGTCCACCAGGATGCTCCTTGCCATCATTGCTCATAACGATTATGAGATTAGGTAGATGGATGTGAAAATAGCATTCCTCAATGGGAACCTTGATCGGGATGTATACATGATACAACCTAAAGGTGTTGCATCCCAGGATGGCTCGATGGTATGCAAGTTGCAAAGGTCCATTTATGGACTTAAGCAAGCATCAATGAGTTGGAATATTAGGCTTGACAAGACAATCCAAGAAATTTGTTTTGTGTCAAACGCTAATGAGCCCTTTGTATATAAGAAGGCTAGTGGGAGTGCAATTGTTTTCCTTGTATTATATGTCGATGACATATTGCTAATAGAAAACAATGTTCCTTTTCTTCAGACATTCTAGTTATGGTTGTCAAAGAAGTTCTCCATGAAAGACCTTGGAGCAATAGCTTTTATACTTGGTTTAAAGATCTACTATGATTAGTCTAAAAGGCTACTAGGACTTTTTTTCAAAGTACATACATAGACAAGGTTTTGGCTAGATTTAAGAGCACTCAATAAAGGGTTATCTCCCAATGTCTCACATATTTAACCTTTCTAAATCTTAGTGTCCGAGAACACAAGAGGAGAGACTGCACATGAATGGAATACCCTATGCTTTGATGATAGGATACATCATGTATGCTATGGTATGCACTATGATTGGTCTCAATATTTCTAATCATAGTTTCATTACGAGTAGACATCAATGAAGTAGATAGACTATGTGTGTAAGCTTACTCCGTGGATTTGATTAAGGTAACCAATCTCATAAGTTGAAGGTGGTATCTTGAGTTAACATAAGAATGCATTCGGGTCATACATTGGAGATTTCTATAAGACACACACTCACAAATAACTATATCCATGAGTTTGTGTCATGTCTTATTGCATTAACAGTACAAGTATCATCAAACTTGAGATACTGGTTACCTTGTGTGGAAGTTGTTATACTTTGGCTCATACTTATTCATACCCTGGTGATCAAGATGATACAAATGATTATGGGTATAGTGATTATCACTCATTGGTAAGCCGAGTAATCAAGATGGGATCCATTACTCCTGATATAGTGATATAATGGGTGTCGTACCTTAAGGCCTCTTGTTGAAGTGAAACACTCATAAACCTCTGATCAGAGCATATGACAGATAAAATCTTGATACATTATAGAGAGTGTTGTTTGTCATGAACAAATTCAATTCTAGGATAGCTACGACTATTACATGAGTTAACACTTAATCTGAGCTCAATAAAAAAAATGGTACTGAACTTGATGGAAGGAGTGTATTATACTGGTTACTATTGCAGAACCTGATCAAGCTACAGGCACATAACTATCCAAATATCGGGGGATTATACGTCTTTGCTAAAAATCCCATTTGATCATCTAAAGTTATCCTATTCCATATCGATCGAGAACACTAGCCTAAAGGTTCCCATATGAGAAGCCAAGGGTAGGTTAACCTCTAGCATCTCTATACTTCAGGATCCTATGAGGTCAGACACTTTGGATCTTTACCGGACTATGTAAAGAACTTATAGAGTAGGTCTATGTTGAGAATAGAAGGGAAAGTCAAACTCATTGGATCAATTATTAATTGGTTGGACCAAATAATAATTAAAGGAATTTTTAAGGGAGGAATAAAATTGTACGGAGCAGAAGGGAATTTTTCAGTTACGAGTGGGCCCCGTGAACATGGGTTGTACTCAAGTGGGGCCAGATTGGTAGCCTCACGAACATCGTAGGTGGGCTCATGGGATGGTGACATGTACTAGCTAGGCTAGCACATGCTAGTGGGCTGTAGGCCCACCGGCACAACTCTTAGGCTGAGCTTGCGAGAAAAGGGAATTAGGGCTTAACTTGTGCGACACCACACAACCCGCACAAGCGGGCTATGCGGGCGGGTTAACCCGTGGAGTATGGAGCTCCACGAGGTCAGCCTTCTTTATGGGATGGGAAATCCCATCCCACATTGCTAAGAGGGGAGCATTTTTCTCCCTTCCCACTATAAATAGTGGCCTCCTCCTCCTCCTTTCATCTCTTCAGCTCAGCCTTTCCTTATGAGTTTTGACTTCTTTTCTCTGTGAGTTTTTGCCAAATCCTCCATGAGTTTCTTCCCTTTCACAAGAATTCTTTTGAAGACTTATTCTTATTTTAGAAAGAGCCTTCTCAATTATATTTTCAAGTTCATTTGCGAGCAGTCTAGTAGCTTCTTATTGACAAATGAGTTCTTCTTCTACGCGAGTGTGAGCACGGGATTTTCTGTACCAACTCGCGCATTCAATGACGGTGGCTTTTCGGGTAATTCATCCTCGAATCACATGATTTTTGACAGTCCGATGATCTTCATTTAGGAGTTTTCCTCATCTCTGAATTTAAAAGGACTTTAATTCAAAAAATTAACTAAAAAATATAAAAATACACAAAAAAATTTGAAAACGTAACCAAAAGTCGGATCTGAAACCCGCCTCGCCCATAATTGGTGAGAAGCGGCTCGCTAAAGGGCTGGCCAACCTCACCAGGGGCCTGGCAAGGCTCGCCAGTAACCTGGCAAACCTCGCCATGCCCTAGTGATGCTCGCCAGGATTCTGGAGAACATCGCCAGAACACTGGCGAGCATCGCCAAAACGCTGGCGAGCCACGCTAAGGGTTTTGGCAAACTCGCTAGATGTTCTAGCGAATTCACCAGGCCCCCCCTGGCGAGGCTTCCCCTCGCCAGGCCTCTTGGAGAGGCTTGCCAAATTGGCGAGGAAGCCTTGCCAAGAGTGCTGGCGAGGCCTCGCCAGACGTTTTCCTATTTTGGATTTTTCAAAACTTTTTTCTATAAATAGTCAGGTCTTTTTCAATACACGGGGCTCAAAAATTCAGAGAGAAAAATCCTCTCTTTCAGATAAAAAAAATATAAACAATATTTCTTACTTTCTTCTTTTTTTCAGATCTAAAACACTTTTGGATCCCAAATTTCTTCATCTATTACTCAAATTTCTTCATCTTTTTATAAAATTTCTTCATCTTTTCTTCTTAAATCCTCAGATATTCTCGGGTCTAAAACCAATTTAGAACCCGAGTCTGATTATCTTTTGGATAAATAAACACTTTATTTTTCAACCAACCAAATTTTTTTCCAAGTAAATTACACTAAAAATCCAAGAATTAAACGAAGATTTTTTTTGGACTTTTACATCAACCTTTTCACCTAAACTACAAAAACGAACGAGGAACGCTCCCGGGAATCGAACGGACACGCCGAAGTGGATTCACTCCAAAAAGGGTAAAGCCTCTGAGTTCCTAGAGCTTCTTATTTCGTGCTCCTCTTTTTTTCTTTTTAATTTCTTTCTACATGTGAACCTTGGAATTATTTTATTTTATTGTAAATATTTTAATTCTCTTCTTCTTTTATTTCTTTTTAATTTTTGTATTAGAATACCCCAACGAAGGGAATTAAAATGATTCCCGGATAACATACCTCACCTTTTGCCATGCGATCATTTTCATTAATTAAAATTGACCAACCAATGTGCTAATAAAATGAACGGTTTTATTTAAATTAATAACTTTAAAATCGCCGATGTTTTTAATTAGGCCATGCGGGCCTCACTAAAATCAAATCGAGCATAGGTGATATATCCCTTGTGCTAACCTTTGTGGATGCAGGTTATATGTATGTTTAGGCTTTTGTTTTTTCCTTCGGGTATTGCACATATTTTATGGAAAATGTAATTAATAGGGTAGCGTGCGGTTGCATCCCCCGATTTTTGAAAGCCTTGTAATTATTATTTTCCTCATTTACTTTCCGTATTTACTTACTGTTTTATGGATGATTTATTATTTCGCATTGTGGATGGATTTACTACTTTTTTTATACGTGAATCATGCATGTAAACTCGAAAAACGACTTAAGTGCGAATATGCATAACTAAGAAAATACGGTTTTCTGTAGATGTAATATAATGTGATCACATAAGAAATAACCAACTTATCCCGGACCCGAATCTCTATGTCTTGGTAGCCCATCCCCCGGACATTAAGCCTCACAGGACTCTAACTCCTGGAAAGAGCTAATCCAGGTGGTGACTCCACACTAAGAGATGGCGAATTCGGGTTCGAACTGATCTAAAACATTTTCGCCTTTTTCTCTTTCAACCTTTTTCCTGGGTCCCAGACCCGGTGCTTTTCTTTTTTTTCAAACACCCAGGTGGACCACGCCTCTCATCCTGCGCGCTCTCAGCCTACTACTTCGTGTCGTCCGATCACAGTGGCGACTCTGCTGGGGATTTTTCTAAAACTTGTTTTTTAAAGGTTTTAGATTTTAGATAAGTGCCAAAAATTATTGATCACATTATTCCGTTTTACCTTAATTATGACATATTCATAATAACGCATTACAGTAGAAGGGATTAGCGCATAAGTCTAAGGTACCCCTATTACAGCGAAGCTTTCTCTTGTACTAATCTGCCTCCCTGAGAAAAGATAGTACTTGAGTGAGTGGATCACTTGTTGCCATATCGCATGTACCTCCCTCGTTAGAGGCTTGGAGTGTATTTCAGCGCAACAAGAACCTTCTACATCAACAACCCATCTGTAACCTTCATGTAAATAAGCCATAGGCATTTTCCCCAGGGTGTTACCCAAATACGTGATCATGCATTATATTTTCTTGCAAGTGCGCTTCTTAGTATCTTTATGATTCTAAGATGAACCAAACTTAGGATAGAGACTAGCCAAAAACCCCAAACACGGGAGTTATATGGTTGGAAGATACGATGTTGCATGCTATGTGCTATTTGTATATTTTGTCATTGTACAAATATCATACTAACCACAAATTTTTGTGCAGACACTTGAACACATACACTCATGATATTAAATGCACATATCACGTCATCATCATAATACCACATACACTTAGGCACAGTTGACACTATAGATCGTGTCACCCTAGGATAACATAAAACCACTTAGGAACATCACTTGCCCCTTTTCAGCGAGATGTCCACTTGACATCCCGCTATTAGCCTGCACATAGCAAACATTCCTTTCTTCTGCTACATAATGTCCACTTGACATCCGGCACTTGGCCCCCAAGGGCCAATAACCTTTCCACCACATTACCCATTAGATGTCCACTCAACGTCCAATTCACAGCCCTTCCGAGGCACACCAAAAGCCACATACGGTTGTTGTTTTCATTTCATTAGGGTACGTCACAATTTGACCTCCTCATTCCATGAGACCTAGTCATAGGATGAAATCTCAAACCATTGACCTGTTACCACGTAGGTAACTTAGTCACCTCACTTACATCACATCTCAAATCCAACCCCCGTTGTTGGATTTTCATCCCCACATGTTTTCATTTTTACCTAATGACTAACCTGTTTGTTTCATATGGATTGACATACATGTCATTTCACATCCTGGCATGCTAACCCCTTGTGAATGCAGCCATAACATTAAAAGTCTCATGCATTACCCGCATCATGAGTCACGTCATGAATCATACATGTTGATCTTTTACTTGTATATCTTAGTTTGGAGAAGGCATGCTCGCTGCCTGGTCCGCGTTTCCCTAATTGCGGCCAATCTGGAGGGGGTTTTGTACACTGACTCAAGTGAGGACTTGGGTTCAGACTCATATTCAATTCAACGCATTGCTATGACTAATCCACGAGAAGAAGGAGCAGGAGAGGATCGCCCCATCCTTTTGGAACAAAATCCTCAGCAGTTATCGGTGAGCGCCAAGATTACAACTGCCATAAACGCCTTTGCCAACAGCGAACAGCTAGCTACGCTCATTCGCCAACACCTCGGGACGACACAGAATTCAGTGTCTAACCCAAAGGTCACCCTTAACAATGTCAATCAGGCAGGGGGACCTCCTACTTCACTCATGTTTCCCCCAACTACCTTTTATCAGTTTGGGGCAGGATAAAGTCAGCTGAATCAAAGTCAGTTCTTTCCTCGACAAACTATCCAACCAGCATTCGCACCAGAGCCTTCCTACCAAGGAGTGACCCAACATCCTATTCTCAACTGGAGTACGTTAGTAGCCTCACAATTCCAGGCACCTCAACTGCCCTACTTTGCGGCATATCCCCAGGGGAAGTATGGCTCTTATCCAAATACAAGAGATGCCATCCTTCAACAACCAGGAATGACGAAACTATGGCAACAGTTCTTGGCCATTCATGGTGGCCACCTAAGGAACACATACCCAACGCAACAGAAGATGGGAGAAGAGGACAGCTTACCCCAAAACTTCACAATGGCATAGTTTGAGAAGTACGTAGGATCTGGTAACCCGCGCTCTCACTTGACGCATTATCAGACAATGATGAGAGCATTAAGGGTCAGCGATAAATGATGTCGTCGTCACCTTAGGCCACCCAGTCAATGAATGGTACGACCACCTTCCGCTGGACATAGCTACCAATTAGAATAGCCTCGCTCAAGCTATGCTAGAGCATTATGGCTTCAACTCTCAGATGGAAACCACAATGCAACATTTGGAGGCCATAAGGCAAAGGCAGGGTGAGAACTACAAATCCTACTATACGCGTTGGATGGCTACACAAGTCAGGCTGCAGACTCGTTTGACCCTATCGGAGATGATAACAAAGCTGCTGGATGGCGCACTGCCACCATACAAGAATAAATTCAGATCTGATAGCTTCTCTAGCTATCAAGAAGTGTTTGAGAAGGCAGACCAGATGGAGCACTTCAAATTTATGGATAGCTATGGGAGGCACTAACCCGTGATAGATGATTATGCAATAATTTAGCTTTTAGCTACTTTGGCCACGGGGCTTTTGAATTATTTCTTTTTTTAATAAACTAAACAAAATTTACTTGCTTGATATTTTATCAATGACATCATGCATTCTCATAAACATATACATAACGTTTTTAGCACACGTGACACATCATTTCATGAAATTAATTTGGGTATAAATGGATTCCCCATAATAAATTCAAATGATTTGACTCTTGAGAGAAAGTGAGAGATAAATACATGTACTTAGACAACGTGTGATAGCAATTGCCTCATCATACAATAACATAAGATCAATGGAAAGATCTCCAAGCACGAAACGTCCACTGACTCAATCAAGAGAATGAAGTATGCAAAGATCAAAAGGGTAGGAGCTAGAATAAGGCTATAATATCATCCAAGCAAGTTGGGACCAAACAACAGGCGCAATGCCACAAAGAAGGAGTCGGAGCATTGAATAGGTCAATAACTCCATCACCTCCGTTCATAAGACCAAACAACCGGTACAATGCTACAAAGAAGGAGTCAAATCATTAACCACGTCAACAACTCCATCACCACCATTCATGAGATCAAACAATCAGTGCAATGTCACAAAGAAGGAGTCGGATCGTTGAACACTTCAACAACTCCATCCCATGGCTCACCACCATTCATGGGGCAATCAAGCAATGATCAAAGCCCTAGAAAGGTCAAAATAGATAGCACAACACTAAAGAGAGAAAGGAGTCAGATTGTTGAACATGTCAACAACTCCTTCACACGTCTCGCTACTATATGTGGGGCAATCATTGCACAATCAAAGGAAACGCAAATGATCAAGACTTTTCGTTAAATACAAGCTAACAAAGCGACACGAGCACCAACCAATCGATCAGAAACGCTGAACAAGATAACAAATGAAGTCGTGGACATGAACGACGACTGATCTACCAAATCCACCAAGTCTTACACAATTGCTATCACCCATAGGTGAAAGAAATAAATCCCTAAAAAGCACTACAAATAAAAAAATAAATAAATTTTTATTTAGCCTGTCAATTAACACTCGGTTAGTTGAGAAAAAATTAGGGCTTCTTTTCAAACCACAAAAAGAATAGTCCGCTGAGTTGAAAACCCGAAAAGGGCGGCTCGGGTAAAACTTAGGACATCGAGAGAAACACATTGGTTAGAAAACCTGAAAAGGCTAATTGATGGCAAGAGTCAAATCATTTGAAACATTTATACCCCTGTTAAGTTCTTCAATGAATTGTCATTTTTGCTAAATCTTTATGCATATGTTTATTTTGATTGCTTGCATGCCAATAGTAGAATATCACAAGTAAACATCCTAAAAATAAAAAAATAAAAAAAAGAATAAAGAAAAATGAGTCTGCTAGATTGATAACTTGAAAGGGCGGTGCAGAGAAAAATTAGGACAAGGTTCGATAGATTTAAAACCCGCAAGGGCGATCTATGCAGAAATTAGAACCAAAGAAATATCAAATTCATCATCTCCTCCTCGGAACGGTATGAGGCATCATATATCTTCAACACTTCAAGAGAAAGGCTTCCAAGCGATCATCTCCGACACAACGCGGGATCAACGACTCATCCAAACTTTCCTCAAATAAAATCCAAGCCATTAACTCGAATCTGATTCAACGAACCCATGGTCTTCGCTTTGAGGGAGTCGTCCATGGAATCCCTAACAAGACAAGTCGTAGGGGAAACCGTGCAGCACAAGAGAAGGCTCTTCAATGAACGAAGCCCACGGCACCTATAAGAAACGAACAATCATCATATGATAAATATTGTTCATGCATAAAAACATGCCTACATTACATTCACATCACATCATGCCAAACCGGGACAACACTATCCCAATATACAAGAACCTCCATCTTCACATGAGGAACCTACAAACAAGATGATGGCCCACTCAAGCCTAAATTCAACATTGCAACATCACGAAAGCCTCCTAAAACAATAGAGCAATTTCCGGGACATCCCTGAATTTCCATTAAACTTATTTATTCCTCATGTATTAATTTTTGATTGAAGGGGCAAAAATTTTTGCTTCGCATAAACTCAATCAAATAATGAAAACATTCACCATCAAATGTATTAACATTATCTTTTTTCTGACTTGTCACAGGAAACAAGTCAACATTCTATTAAGGAACCACAAAACATATCCTAAGAAGGAAACAATTATCTTGATGGCAGAAGAAAGAAACAATCTCACTTATCAACCAGAGAATGAAACGGTTGCCGACTACAACAAGGACGCCGCACAAAGAAACGATCGACCCGCCCACAAAGGGCATCAAGTACCTAAGGGATTCCGAAGAAGGAAATGGACAACCCCATGAAGACATAGTGCATGAATGGAAGGCCCATGTAATCACCAATTGGGAACAAGAAATCACCACGGCACCGGTCAGGTAAATTCTCAATCCCTCCACTCTTTTCATGTGATAATACTAGTTATACAACCAGCAGTTATCACATGAGGGGCAGCTGTGAGCATAGGATTTTGTACTAGCTCGCGCGTTCAATGATGATGGCTTTTCGTGATATTTATCCTCGAATCACACGATTTTCGACTATCCAATGATCTTCAAATGGGAATTCTTCTCGTCAAAAATAATGTTTGGGACCCTAAATAAATATTTAGGACCATAGAAAATATTTAAAAGCCTCAAAATGAAAATTTAAGGACTTAAAATATTTTTAAGGGACATAAATAATTTTTTAAGGGTCCAAAATAATTTAAT
>CATIWQ010040630.1:0-12217 GCA_949673415.1 Euphorbia schlechtendalii
AAAGACTTAGTATGAAATATGCATTATGACACATAGACATATCATAAACTTTGAAATAGAAAGTATAAGTAGAAAGCAAAGCAAAGTTGTAAGGTATGCAAGTGAAAGCTAAAGTTGATCAAACCGTATCCACTCTTTAATAGGAGTCGTCAATTCCCGCAATTCCTTCGTCTACTTTGAATTCGATCTCGGCCCGTACAGAACCTCCGCTAGGATGCTATTCTTTGTGAATATCAAACAAACGATGTTGAAGAATGAAAACTTTTATTGATAAGTGGTTTGCAATTACCCTAGTACAACGAACGCTCGAATATGTAGAGAAATCTAGTGATCGAATAAGGATTCGAATCACTTATATATTTTCTCGCTAATGCTTATGAACGTAGCAAAATCTAGACATTTTTACTCTCTATCTATGCATACACATGCACTATAACACACACATAATCACTCACAATCCATGCCCACGAAATTGGTGAGTTTGGAGCCCTATTTATAGAGTATGAAGGGTTGCATCTATCCACATGAAGGGTTGTGTCCATTGGTGAATGATTGCATCTCTTCATTATGATTTGTTGAGAAGCTTTGATTTAATCCATAATGGATAGGCACCTTTTCATGATTGGTTGACTTATGATAAGTGTCTTTTTGTTGGTAGTTGATGGCGGTTGATCATGCTTATCTGGTGGTTGGTAGTTAAGAATATAATACTAGAAAACCGTCCAAGTCATGACCGTGAATATTTTATTGGCAGACATCTGTTTCCGAAATAAACAAGTCGTGACTGCGAATGATTGTCACGACCGTGAATTTAGCTTTACTCAGAATTCTTCTTGCAACTTCACCAATCTTTGACAGCTTCGATCCTAATCCAGATCTTTAAGTTCCACTCATCTTTTTACACCTTTTTCACTCTTATTTCATAGAATTCCACTTTATATCATTTTACTCCCAAGATTTACCTAGTATCTGCATTTGCATAAAAAACAACTACATATCACGTGAAACCTTTTATATGAATTATAAAAATGACTAAAACTATAGATTTTAATGTATAAAATTAATGTGATAATAAGTGTAATTATACATTTATCATTGCTTATTTCTTATTGGATCACATTAAATTACATCTATAGAAATCTGTATTTCTTAATTGTGCATCTACGCACTTATGTCATTTTTTAGTTGTAATGTATAATTTAACTTGTATGCGGTAAGCAGTAAATTCATACATAAAGCAGTAAATAAATGCAGTAAATAAATGTGTGCAGTAAGCACTTTTTATTAACACACATGTTGGTCATTTTTTATTAGTGGAAATGACCACATGGCAAAGTGTGAGGCTTGTTATTCGTAATAATTTTTATTCCCTTCATGGGGGTATTCTAACATGAATTTTCATAAATAGAAAAGAAGAAGAATAAATATTACATTGATATTTACAATAAAAGAAAGTAAAAAATATTTCTAGGTCCACATATAAAATGAAAATAAGAAAAATACATGAAGTATGAGATGAAGCAACTCTAGGAACTCAGAGGCTTACCCTTTTGGCATGAATCCACTTCAGCATATCCGTATAATCCTCGGGAGCATTCCTCGTTCATTTTTAAGGTTGTAGTTTGGATGAAAAATAAATGTTTATTTATCCAAAAGATAGTCAGACTGTTCTAAATTTGTTTTAGACCCGAGAATATCTGAGGATTTTAGAGGAAAAGGAGATTGAAGAAAGTTGATTTGAAAATCCAAATTTTCAGAATCCAAACATGTTTTGAATTCGAATTATTTAAAAGAAAATATTTTCTTGATTTTTCTCGTTGTTATATCTCTTGAAAATAGAAGTTTTCTATAATTTTTTATACTCCTTCAATCAAAAAATGTCTCATTATTTATAGGGCTCGAGCCAGGCTAGTTGGAAATTCCAGCAAGGCTCGTTGGAATTTCCAGGAGGCTAGCTGGACACCGTTGGAATTTCCAGCGAGCTCATTGGAAATTCAAGCGACTCTTCTTGGAATTTCCAGCGAGGGTCTCGCTAGAAATCCCAGAGAGCCTCGTTGGAATTTCAAACAAGATTGTTGAAAATGCCAACAAGACTCGCTAGGATTTCCAATGAGCCCTCTTAGCTCGTTGGAATCCAGCGAGCTTACCTTTTTCCTGATATTTTTATATATTTTTTATTTTTAAATTTATTTATAAATTTTACCAAAGGTTTTTATTTTACACAACTTGGCAACGAGGAACATTCCTATTCGGATATCTTCAGATAATAAAAAATAGTGTGATTCGAGAATAAAAATCATGAAAAGCATTCATCATTGAACGTGCGAGCTGGTATAAAATCCTGTGCTCATAGCTGCCCTTCATGTGATCATCGTTGGCTGTATAACTAGTATGATCACATGAAATGGAGAGGAGGGATTGAGAATATGCCTGACCGGTGCGGCTGGTGATTTCTTTGTTCCCTATCGGTGATGACGTCAACCTTCCTTTATGGTACCGTGTCTTCATGGGTTTGCCCTTTTCTTTCTTCAGAATCCCTTTGTAATTGATACCCCTTGAGGGCTTATTGGAATGGTTGGAGGTGGGTGCTTGAATCCGTTTCAAAGGCGACCCCATGTGGAGGGATGTTCAACCATTTTTTTCTTTGGTCAGCGGATGAGACTATTTCTTTCTTCACTCATCAAGATAACCATTTTCTTCTTCGATTGTATTTTGAATTTCCTTAATAGGATGTTGACTTGTTTACTATGACAAATCAGAGAAAAAAATCTAATGTTAATACATTTTCATGATGCATGTTTTAATTATTTGATTGAGTTTATACAAAGAAAAAATTTTTGCCCCTTCAATCAAAAATTAAAACATGGTGAATAAATGAGTTTGATGAAAATTCGAGGATGCCCCAAAGATAGCTCTGTTATTTTATAAGGCTTTTGTGATGCAATGTTGCTTGAATAGGGTCTAGGTAGGCTTGAATCATCTTTAAGCTTGAGCGGGCCATCGTCCTTGTTGATATTTTAAGATTCCCTAAGTGGAGGTGGAGTTTCTTATTTACTGGGATGGTGTTGCCCGGTTTGGCATCGTCTTTACCTATAAATGATGTGATGCGAATGTAATGTATGCATGAACAATATTTATTATATGATGTATGTTTGTCTGTAGCAGGCATTGTGGGTTTTATCCATTGGAGAGCCTTCTCTTGTGCTAGTGCATAGGTGCCCCTAGGAGTTGTCTTATTAGGAATTCCATGGATGACTTTCTCAAAGCGACGACCATGGGTTCATTGAATCCGATTTAGAGCTTAGATCTGGTTCAAGGAAGATCTAGATGAGTCATTGATCCCACATTGTGTTAGCGATGATTCCTTGGAAGCTATTTTCCTAAAGTGTTTGGATGTATAAGATGTCCCGTATTATTCCAAAGATGATGGTCTTGATATTTCTTTGGTTTTAATTTTTCCAAAGATCGGCCTTATGGGTTTTCAATCTATGGAACCTTGTCTTAATTTTTACTTGGACCGACCTTTCAGGTTTTCAATTCAATAGACTCATTTTTCTTTCTTTTGTTTTTACTTTTTCATTTTTTGGATGTTTACTTGCAATATTTTACCATTGGCATGCAAGCAATCAAGATAAGCATATGCATCCAGTAAAAATGACAATTCATTGATGAGCTTAACATGGGTATAAGTGTTTCAAATGATTTGACTCCTGCCATTGATTAGCCCTCTCAGGTTTTCTAAACAACATGGTTCTCTCGATGTCCTATGTTTTGCCTAAGCCACCCTTTTCCCAGATTTTAACTCAGCGAACTTCTTTTTCTATTTTGAAAAGAGGCCTTAATTTTTGCGTAACTAGTGGAGTGCTAATTAACATGCTAATTACAAATTTATTTTTTATTGGCACTGCTTTTTACCAATTTATTTTTCTAACCAATGTGTGATAGAAATTGTGCAAGACTTGGTTGATTTGGTAGATCGATTATCGTCCATGTCCATGACTTCAATTCTTATCTTGTTTAACATTTCTGATCGCATGGTTGGTGCTCGTGCAACTTTGTTGGCTTGAGGTTTATGTGATGATGAGTCTCAGTGCTTGATTATCAATATTTCATTCAATTGTACTTCGATGATAGGTGATATGTCAGGGATCAGGTCCAATAGCTTGATTCCATCGGGGGTGAATGATTTTCGTTCAATGACATTCCTTCCACAATGTAGTGATCAGCCAATAAGTGTTTGTCGATTATGTAATGAAGTTGTTAACGTGTTCAAAGATCTGACTCCTTCTTTGTGTCTTTGACATTGCGCCGATGGTTTGACCTCAATTTTCTTTGTTGACATTTTGGTCTTATTCTAGGTTTGATCATTTTGATCTTTGTTTAACTGATTTAGTAGTCGGTGGACATTTCGTGCTTGGTGATCGGTCTGTCAATCTTACGTCTTTGTAGGATGAAGCAAATGCTATCACGCGTCATCGAAGCACATGTGTTTGTCTCTCACTTTCTCTCAAGAGTCAAATCATTTGAATTTATCCATTTATACCCAAATTAATTTCATGACATGATGTGTCACATGTGCTAAAAACGTTATGTATATGTTTATGAGAATGCACGATGTCATTAATAGAATATAAGAAAATAAAAAAAGTTAAATTCATTCAAAAATTCAAAAGCCTCATGGGCAAAGTAGCTTAAAGCTAATTTATTACATCATCATCCATTGGTTATCTTTCGGTACTAGTGCCCCCCGGATTTGTCCATGGATTCAAAGTGCTCCATCCTATCCGCCTTCTCAAACACTTCTTGATAGCTTGAAAAGATGTCTGACCCAAACTTTTTCTTGTATGATGGCAGTGCACCATCCAGAAGCTTAGTTATCATCTCCGGTAGAGTTAAGCAAGCCCGAAGCCTAACCTGTGTGGCCATCCAATGTGCATAGTAAGATTTGAAGCTCTCACCCTGATCTTGCCTTATAGCTTTCAGATGTTGCATTGTGGTTTCCATTTGAGAGTTGAAACCATAATGCCCCATTATAGCCTGAGCAAGGCTATTCCAATCAGTAGCTATGTCCAGCGGAAGTTGGCTGTACTATTCATTGATTGGGTGGCTCAAGGTGATGACAAAGAGCTTAGCAATTCATAGAATGCATATTCTACACATTTTAATATTATTTTGATTGAGTGTTTGAATGGTATACTACTAATTTGTGATGAAATTGCGCTTATTTAGGAGATAAAGATGTGTTGGGACTGATTTGGGTACAAATGAGGAAATGTAAATTGTTTTGAAGCATTTTGAAGCTGTTGTGGCAGTTACCCTAAAGTCTAGGCTAAGGAATGACGATTAGATCTGATTATTTCGGGTTTTTGGAGCAAAATTAGAATTAAAGACTGATGTTTCCAAGTTGATGGTAAAGACTTCCAGATTAGATTTACATTAATTATGTGTTCCTATTTTATCTTTTCCTTTTAGTTATTTAGGAAGACTCAATTTTCTTATTTAGTTTTTGAGTTTGATTAGGAGATTTATTTGCCAATTATTTTAGGATAAATAGGCATAGAATTTTAGTATTAAGAGACCCTTGAGTATCTTGTACTTAATTTATTCTTTGTCTTCTTCAATTATCCGTTACTAATTTTCATCTTTCGACTAAGGAGTTAGCTTGAGGCTAATTATTAATCGTGTGGCTTGTTTTCAATCTTTCTCTTGAAATCAGTTTTCGAATCTAAACCGGTAACATCTTTTATTGTTTTCCTTTTGATTTCTTCAATTTGGCCAATTGTTGTTCTTGAAAGGTTAAGCATAATGTTATTCTATTGTGTTTATGCTATCATGATACAATAGAAGTTTTGTAACAAACAAATTCTTCTAAAAGTTAAGTGGTTGGATTTGAATCAATACTTCTCTTTGTGCTACCATAAAGTTTTGAATTAAAGTTGGTTCTTACGCATAATGCCTTTTTGGAATTAAACCTTGTCAGTTATCTACAAGTGCTTTTCAAAATTGAGGGTAAATGATTTAGCTATCTACTATCATTCTCATGTTTAGAAAAGATTTTATTAATCATGCTATCATGATTAAGCTAACTAACTGAAAAACTCAAGAAACTTTTGTTTTGTGCCAGTGATCGATTGATATCAAGCCAAAAGTATTCCTTGGTCGGAAGACTCTTTCTAATTAAATTCTTACTTTTCAATTTTCAATTTTATTTATTGTTGAGTTCTAAACAATCTCAAACCCCACATTTTATTTATTTATTTTTTTTTACTTTTATTGGTCATTAATTCGATTAAAATTGATTTTGTTAGTCTTTGTGGATTCGACCCTACTTACTCAACACTACAAATCCAATCAATAGAGTACTAGGACTTTATTTTTTATGGATTCGACACACATCAAATTTTGGCATCGTTGCCGAGGACTAATACTAATTAGTTTTATTTGTTTTGATGACCATGTTTGATCAAGAGCGCATTCCAGCCATGACACTTGAAGAGATTATAAGAGCTTTAAGAGCACCACCTATAGTTTATTGTGAATTTTGAGGGATTATTGGACACATGTTTGCTACAAGTCCCCTACTTTATGGAGAGGAGTATCAACCAAAAGCATTTTCTAATATAAATCAAGGTAAGTTGGAAAGCCAAGGTAAGCTTTCATCTCAAACTGAATTTGACTCAACGCAAAATAAATGTTCGATAACTATTCAAAATGAGAAGGAATTTATAGATGATAAATCTGAAAACAAAGTTGTTAACCTGGAGTCCAGGGTAAGCAGACATGATAGCTTAGATTTGAATTTAACAATTGATTTAGATAAGGAGATGAACATTAATGGTAACAAGATGTCAAATTTAAAAATTACATAAATAAAAGCCTACCAACTCCCTTTTCAAGAAAGGTTGTCAAAAACAAAGAAAGAAAGGGAAGATGATGAGTTAAAGAAAATATTTCAAAGTATCTAGATACATGATCCATTCCTTGTTACCTTTGATATGGTGAATAATATTATGAATAATTCATTGCTTATGTTTTTGGGGATAATTTTATTTGATGACATTCATTTCTCTTACCTTTTGTAAACTAATGAGTTGACGGAAATTGTTAAAGGGTTGGGCATTGAAGACCTTGGTTCGAAAATAATAGCATGGGATCTCGGTTGAACGAAAGATGTGTCGAGCTAAACGACATTAAACAAAAGCTCTTTATGGGAGGTAACCCAAATTTTTTTTATTATTTTTTTATATTATTTTTAGTTTATTATTTTATTTTTTTTAGTTTTGATATAGTTATTAGTTTTTAGGGCATAGAAAGAATTTGATCAATTGTCTTCAACCTCTTATTTTTATCTAATGAAAAAGTTTCAATTGTGCAGGTCTAGAATGAGCTTCAACACTCATTTTCTTCGAATTTCCATGATAAACTTGCTCTCCTCCACCATCAGGTTGTGCCTTTCTTTTTTCTTTTTCATTTAATTTTTCTTTCAAGTACATAAACGAGGGTATTTATTGTTAAAGTGTGGGGGAGGGTATTGCATTTGATTGTCTTCATGTGAAATTTGAAAATTTGTTTTCTTTTTATCAAAGACATGATGAAATTTAGGGAAAAGAATACCAAGGATAGATAAAAATGAACTAGTACTCGAATTGATTCAACTAACTAAAATTTTAACATGGAGAGCCGATTTAAGAAATGATTTACCTAATCAATTAAAATCTGAAAGTTACCTAGTAAAGTATCGATTTTGTACTCAATTTGTTGATTGGTTTAAAATCTTTTCCATCAGTACATGTGTTAATTTGGTGGTTTTGTTTTCCACTTTGAGTTTAGAAGAAATAGCATTGCTCGGCTAGCAACTGGGTGATGACTCTGTTATAGGTTTTATTTTTATTTTTAGAAGGGAAAGCATTGCTCGGCTAGCAACCGGGTGATGACTCTCCCATAGGATGACTAGAAGGAAGAGGCGTATTCGGCTAGCAACCGGGTACTGTCTCTTCCATAGATTTTCTATTTTCACAAATATAGAAGCAAAAAAAGTAAAAAAAAATAGAAATGTGAAAAAGAAAAAAAAGAGAAGAAAAATAAAAAAAATATGCATCTAGGGATCCCACCGAGCGAAACATATAATAAGGTTGGAATTTTTTTTACTTTTAATCTTGAAAAAGATCGAGTTCCTAGCTAGGTGAAATACTTTCTTACGAAAATTAATTAGTTGGGTGTTTAGAGCTTAAAAAGGAATTCTATCAAAATTTTTGGTGAAAGAAGTCATGTTTTGGGAAAGTGAACAATATCTTTGCTTGGTTTAAAATTTATTTCTCTCTTGATCTTTGATGTTTGCTTGAGGACAAGCAAAAGGCAAGTGTGGGGGAATTTGATAGCACGCATATTCTACACATTTTAATGTTATTTGATTGAGTGTTTGAATGGTATACTACTAATTTGTGATGAAATTGTGCTTATTTAGGAGATAAAGATGTGTTGGGACTAATTTGAGCACAAATGAGGAAAAGTAAGGCGTTTTGAAGCATTTTGAAGCTGTTCTGGAAGTTACCCTGGAATCCAGGCTATGGAATAATGATCAGATCTGCTTATTTCAGGTTTTTGGAGCAAAATTGGAATAAAAGACTGATGTTTCCAAGTTGATGGCAAAGACTTCCAGATTAGATTTGCATTAACTCTATGTTCCTACTTTATCTTTTACTTTTAGCTATGTAGGAAGTCTCAATTTTCTTATTTAGTTTTTGAGTTTGATTAGGAGATTTATTTCCCAATTTTTTTAGGATAAATGGGCATAGAATTTTAGTATTAAGAGACCCTTGAATATCTTGTACTTAATTTCTTCTTTGTCTTCTTCAATTATGCGTAACTAATTTTCATCTTTCGACTAAGGAGTTAGCTTGAGGCTAATTTTTAATCGTGAGGCTTGTTTTTAATCTTTCTCTTGAAATCAATTTTCAAATCCTTTTGATTTCTTCAATCCGACCAATTGTTATTCTTGAAAGGTTAAGCATAATGTTATTCTATTGTATTTATGCTATCATGATACAATAGAAGTTTTGTAACAAACGAATTCTTCCAAAAGTTTAGTGGTTGGATTTGAATTAATACTTCTCTTTGTGTTATCATAAAGTTTTGAATTAAAGTTGGTTCTTACGCATAATGCCTTTTTGGAATTAAACCTTATCAGCTATCTACAAGTGCATTTCAAAATTGAGGGTAAATGATTTAGCTATCTACTATCATTCTCGTGTTTAGAAAAGATTTTATTAATCATGCATGATATCATGATTAAGCTAACTGACTAAAAAATTCAAGAAACTTATGTTTTGTGCGGTGATCGATTGATATCAAGCTGAAAGTATTCCTTGGTCGGAAGACTCTTTCCAATTGAATTCTTACTTTTCAATTTTCAATTTTATTTACTATTGATTTCTAAACAATCTCAAACCCCCCATTTTATTTATTTTTTTGTTTTTACTTTTATTGGTCGTTAATTCGATTAAAATTTATTTTGTTAGTCTCTATGGATTCGACCCTACTTACTCAACACTACAAATCAAATCAATAGAGTAATAGGAATTTAATTTTTAAGGATTCGACACACGTCAGCCATCATTCCTTCACTGACCCTCAGTTCTCTCATAACCATCTCATAATGCGTTAAGTGAGCGCGCGGGTCTCTAGATCCCACATACTTTTCAAATTGCGGCATTGCGAAGTATGGGGCAAGTTGTCTTCATCCCTGATTGTCGGTTGTGCAGGGTGTGTGTTCATGAGATGGCCATCGTGAGTAGCTAAGAACTATTTCCATAATTCCGCCATTCCTGGTTGTTGGAGGATGGCATTCCCTGTGCTTGGATAAGAGCTATATTTCCCTTGGGGAAATGTTGTAAAATTTGGCACTTGAGTTGCCTGGAACTGTGATGCAACTGACGTACTCAAATTGGAAATAGGTTGCTGGGTCATTCCTTGGTAAAAGGGCCATGGTGTGAACGCCGGCTACCCAATTTATCCTGGGAATAATTGATTCTCGGAAGGATTGGCAAAGTTATATCCTAGCTTCCCAATCTAAGCCTTGTTCTGGTTCAGCCAACTTTGTCTTACCCCGAATTGATAAAAGGCAGTAGGATTTTGGTGCGTCGCATGTGAGGTGGAAAGTCCCCCTATTCTAGGCTGATTAGTAGGACCATTTTTATTAAGGGTAGCCCCCGGGTTGGACATCCCAGTAATGCTGGCGAATAGGTGATGCTAGATGTTTGCTATTTGCAAAGGCGTTCAAGGCAGTTGTAATTTAGACACTCACCGACGATTGATGTATCTGCTGAGAGTTTTGTCTAGTAAGGGAGGGGTGATCCCCCTTCACAACTCAATCTTGTGGATTGGCCATCCCATCAAAATTCAAAGTTGCTCGTGGAACTAAATCTGATTCTGAACCCGAGTCTTCACTTGATTCAGTGTATGGAACCCACTCCAAATTAGCCATGATCGAAGAGATGCGGACCAAGCAACGAGTAGGCCTTTTCCAAGCTAAGATACACAAGCAGAAGATCAGACCATGCGTTTGAGATTCATGACATGATAAAGTGATGCGAAAAATGTGTGAGATGTTTAATGTTGTGGCTGCATTCATAAGGGGTCATCATGCCATGATGTGAGATAAATAATATGTTTATCAATCCAACAACTAGGGTTGGATTTGAGATCTGTACGATGTCTGTGTGAAATTGTAATATGAGTGGTGTAGGTGAGGTGACCAAGTTACCTATATGGTAATGGGTCAATATTTTTACATTTCGTACTATGACTAGATCTCAAGGAATGGAGAGGTCAAAATTATTTTGGGTAACCAATGCGACATACCTTTATGAAATCGAATAAGATGAAAATAACCACCGTGTGTAGCTATTGAATGAATCATTATTTTGCCAATTAGGGAGGAGTTTCGGATGCCTGTGTGGTCATCTCTATTTGAGGGTATATGGTGATGCATGAATTTTTACCCCATGTGGGCGGATGATTTGGGTATTAAGTGTATACCCTTGAAGATTTGGTAAGGTAAGGTTTTTAAAATAAGTTCACCCCTTGTGGGCTTAGGTTTGGATGTTAACCGGGATATCCCTTAATGTGGGGAAAAAAGATTTGGGTAGGTATTTGCCCTGTTTAGGTTATGTGGTATGTGTGATTGCCCTGTGTGGGCTATGAGTTGGATGTCGAGTAGACATCTAATAGGTAATGTATGGGATATCTTATTGCCCCTTGTGGGCTAAGTGTCAGATGTCAAGTGGACGTCACACAGTAAAAGAAAGGTATGTTTGCCCTGTACGAGATAATAGCCTGATGTCAAGTGGACATCTCGCTGAAAAGGGGTAAGTGATGTTTCAAAGTGGTTTTATATTGTCCTAGGATGACACAATCTCAAGTGTCAACCAATCTTAAGTATGTGTGATGATCATGCGAAGATGATGAGTGTGTGCATTCAAGTGTTTGCAGTAAGATTCGTGGTTAGCATGATATTTGTACAATAATAAGTACGTAGCACATAGCGTGCAACGTCCAAACTTCCAACCATACAACTCCCACGTGTAGGGTTTTTGGCTAGTCTCTATCTTAAGTTTGGTTAATCTTAGTACATGAAAATAATAAGAAGCGCACCTGCAAGAGAAATATAATGCATGGTCATTTCTTGGGTAACACCCTAAGGAAAATGCCTATGGTTTATTTACATGAGGTTTGCAAGTGGGTTACTGATGTAGAATGTTCTTGTTGCACTAAAATACACCTTAAGCCTCTCCCCAAATGGTTTCTAATGAGGGAGGTACATGCGATATGGCAACAAGTGCTCCACCCACTCAAGTAACTTTTCTTAGGGAGGGAGATTAGTATAAGAGAAAGCTTTGCGGTAATAGGGGTTCCTTAGACTTACAGGCTAATCCCCTCTATTGCAATGAGAATTTATGAATATGTCTGTGAGCGGACGACACGGAGCGGTGGGCAGAGAGCGCGCGGGGGTTCATAGGCGCGGTCCACCGGGGTGTTTTGGAAAAGATGAAAAAGCACCGGGTCTGGGACCCGGGAGAAAGGTTTGAAAGAGAGAAAGATGAAAACGT
The DNA here is from genome assembly GCA_949673415.1 of Euphorbia schlechtendalii. Lineage (NCBI taxonomy): Eukaryota > Viridiplantae > Streptophyta > Magnoliopsida > Malpighiales > Euphorbiaceae > Euphorbia > Euphorbia schlechtendalii. The sequence continues at coordinate 12,108 of CATIWQ010040630.1, forward strand.
TTAAGATCGGTTCGAACCCGAATCCGCCGTCTCTCAGTGTGGAGTCGCCACCTGGATTAGCTCTTTCCAGGAATTAGAGTCCTGTGAGGCTTAACGTCCGGGGGACGGCC
>CATIWQ010040633.1:0-52650 GCA_949673415.1 Euphorbia schlechtendalii
AGGGAGGCAGATTAGTACAAGAGAAAGCTTCGCGGTAATAGGGGTACCTTAGACTTATGGGCTAATCCCTTCTACTGCAATGCGTTATTATGAATATGTCATAATTAAGAGAAAATGGAATAATGTGATCAATAATTTTCGGCACTTATCCAAAAACTAAAACCTTTTGAAAAACAAGTTTTAGAAAAATCCCTAGCGGAGTCACCACTGTGAGCGGGCGACACAGAGCGGTGGGCCGAGAGCGCGCGGGTTCATAGGCATGGTCTACCGGGGTGTTTTGGAAAAGATGAAAAGGCACCGGGTCGGGGATCCGGGAGAAAAAGGTTAAAAAGAGAAAAAGACAAAAACGTTTAAGATCGGTTTGAACCCGAATCCGCAGTCTCTCAGTGTGGAGTCGCCATCTGGATTAACTCTTTCCAGGAATTAGAGTCCTATGAGGCTTAACGTCCGGGGGACGGCCCACCAAGTCACAGAGATTCGGGTCCGGGATAAGTTTCTTATTTCTTAAGTGATCACATTATATTACATCTACCGAAAACCATTTTCTTTTAATTGTGCATATTCGCACTTAGGTCATTTTTGAAGTTAAATGCATGGTTCAAGTATTGCGAAATAATAAATCATTCACAAAGCAGAAAAATAAACCATCCACAAAACCGTAAGTAAATGCGAAAAGTAAATGCAGAAAAATTAAAATTACAAGGCTTCAAAAATCGGGGGATGCAACCACCCGCTACCCTATTAATTACATTTTCTGTAAAATATGTGCAATACTCGAAGGAAAATAAATCCTAAACATACATCTAACCTGCATCCACATGGGATATATCACGTATGTTCAATTTGATTTTGCGAGGCCCGTGTGGCCTAATTAAAATGTCGGCGATTTAAAGTTGTTAATTTAAATAAAAATAGTTCATTTTTATTTACACGTATGTTGGTCAATTTAATTAGTGAAAATGATCGCATGGCAAAATGTGAGGTCTGTTATCCGGTAATATATTTTATTCCCTTCGTGGGGGTATTCTAATAAAAAAATTAAAAAGAAATAAAAGAAGAAGAAGAGAATTACAACATTTACAATAAAATAAAATAATTCCTAGGTTCACATATAAAAAGAAATTAAGAAGAAGATGAGAAACACGAAATAAGCAGCTCTAGGAACTTAGAGGCTTTACCCTTTTAGCGTGAATCCACTTCGGCGTGTCCATTCGATCCCCGGGAGCGTTCCTCTTTCGTTTTTGTAGTTTAAGGTGAAACGGCTGATGTAAAAAAAATCAAAAAAATCTCCGTTTAATTCTTGGTCATTTAGTGTAATTTAATTAAAAAAAGATTGTTTTGTTGGAAAATAAAGTGTTTATTTGTCCAAAAGATAATCAGACTCAGGTTCTAAATTTATTTTAGACCCGAGAATATCTGAGGATTTAAAAAGAAAAGATGAAGAAATTTTATAAAAAGATGAAGAAATTTTATAAAAAGATGAAGAAATTCGGGGATCCGAAAGAGTTTTTGGATCCGAGAAAAAGTTAGGAGAAAGTAAGAAATACTGTTTTTATTTTTTTTGTTCTGAAAGAGAGGATTTTTCTCTAAATTTTCGGGCCCCCATGTACTGAAAAAGACCCGACTATTTATAGATGAAAAAGTCCCGAAAAAACCAAAACAAAGAGCTTCGCACGGGAGGCTGCCTCGCGCAGCCTCGCGAGGGATGCTCGCGAGGATGCCTCCTCGCGAGGCTGCCTCATGCAGCCTCGCGAGGGCTGCTCGCGAGGCCGCCTCCTCGAGAGGCTGCCTCGTGCAGCCTCGCGAGGGCTGCTCACGAGGCCGCCTCCTCGCGAGGCTGCCTCGCGCAGCCTCGCGAGGGCTGCTCACGAGGTCGCCTCCTTGCGTGGCTACCTCGCACAGCCTCGTGAGGGCTGCTTGCGAGGCCGCCTCCTCGCGAGGCTTCCTCGCGCAGCCTCGCGAGGGCTGCTTCCGAGGCCGCCTCCTCGCGAGGCTTCCTCGCGTAGCCTCGCGAGGGCTGCTTGCGAGGCTGCCTCGTCACGAGGCTACCTCGTGCAGCCTCGCGAGGGCTACTCACGAGGCTGCCTCACTCAGCCTGCGCGAGGCTCCCCCCCTTGCGAGGGCTACCTCGCGCAAGGCTGCCCCCTCGAGGCAGCCTCGCGATCGGGACTACGTCTCTTACATTTTTTTTAATTTTTTAATTTATTATTTTATTATTATTATTTTATTTATATTTGGTATTTTTTAGTTAATTTATTTATTAAGGATGAGGAGGATTCCCATTCGGATACATCAGGATACTCGAAAATGTGTGATTCAAGGATAAAATCCCGTAAAAGCCATCATCATCGAACGCGCGAGCTGGTACAAAATCCTGTGCTCACACCTATATGGCGATGACCGATGGTGCTTGATCACATATTTCTTCATTAGGTTTGATGTGGCTCCTTGAAATTGAACCCCATTAACCGATACGATGTGATGTGGGATACCATATCGGGCGAATATATGCTTTTCTATGAACTTAGCCATCTTCTTAAAGGTAATGCTGGTGTATGATTCGGCTTCCACCCATTTTGAAAAGTAATCAACTGCTACTATAATGAATCGATGTCTATTAGTCGAGCTTGGCTGAATCTCGCCAATGATGTCGATGCCCCATGCTAAGAATGGCCAAGGAGTGGATAAGCTATGGAGCTCGGATGGGGGTAGATGATTGATATCCTTGTAGATCTAGCACTCATGGCATTTTCGTACTTCTGACATGTAGTCTGTTACCATTGTGGTCCAATAGTAGCCTTGGCATTGTATTTTTTTAGCCAGTAATATCCCATTCATATGTAGACCACTAGCTCCTGCGTGCATTCCCCTCATGATCAACAATGCCACCTATTCTGTAAGGCATCTTAGTAGCATTCCTTCTGATGTTCATTTGAACAAGTCCCTTTCTACAAATCTGAATTTGATTGCTAACCATCATAATGAAGTTCTTTCGAAGTTTGTTATGTCTTCTGGGTATTCCCCGTTCTATAAAAATTTATTGATGTCAAAGAACCAATTCCAAGTGGCTTGTTGATCCTCTGTTTCCACTAGGTGATAGTAGAAGGGTTCTTTGGCTGTTTATAGTACTATGGGCTTGATTAATTGAGTCTTAGGACCTTCCCACATTGATGCTAGTGTAGCAAGTACATCCGCCATTTGGTTTTCATCCCCTTGTACATGTTTGAAAATGCATTTGGAAAATTTTTGGGAGACCTTCCATACTACTTCGACGTAAGGGTGAAGTGATTCCTCTCTTATTTCCCAATCACTAGTGACTTGTCTTATGACCAGAGCTGAGTCCCTAACTATTGATACTTCTCTTGCTCGAGCCTTTAGAAGTGCCTCTAATCCGAACATGCAAGCCTCATATTTTGCGCCATTGTTTGTTACTGGGAACTCCAATCATTTGGAAAGGGGTTTAACTTCGTTTTATGGTGTTATTAATACAACACCTAGGCCAGCTCCGTTTCTATTCATTGCACCATCAAAGAACATTTTCCACTCTACACTTGCGTCCTCGATCAATGCTAGCTGCTCATCTGGAAATTCTAGATTTTCAACGTAATCAGAGTCCAAGGGTTGATTCGCCAAAATTCAGTGACCGCTCATCCCTTATTTACTTTTTTGGTCACATATTCGATGTCAAATTTAGATAAAAGCAACGACCATCTTGAGAGTTTTCCAGCTAGTATTGGTGACTGGAACAAGTATTTCATCAAGTCTATCTTCGTGATGGCCTTTATGTGATAATATTGGAAGTAATGGCATAGTTTCTTTGTTAACCAAACCATCATTGTGCGAATTTTCTCCACTAAGGTGTAGCGTGACTCATACTTGAGTAATTTCTTACTCAAGTAGTAGACTGCATGTTCACTTCTATCTTCGAGTTCTTGGACAAGCATGGCTCCAACCGATGATTCCTCAATTGCTAGGCATAAGATTAGCGGCTTTCCAGGCTTTGGTGGGAGGAGGACTAGTGGGTTTAACAAGTATTGTTTGATTTTGTCAAAATCTACCTGACACTGGTCGTTCCAAATCATTGGTTGGTTTTTTCGTAGTAGTTTGAAGATTGTCTTGCAGATGGTAGTGAGTCTTGCGATGAATCTGGTTACATACTGTAAAGATCCCAGGAATGATCGGACTTCTTTCTTAGTTTTTTGCGTGGGCATATCCCTGAAGGCTTTGCTTTTATCAGGATCCATTTCGATTCCTCTTTGACTAACTATATGTCCCAGGAGTTTCCCCAATGTGACCCCAAATACACACTTTTTTGGGTTCAGGCGTAGATTGTACTTCTCGATTCTAATTAGAAATTTATCTAGGACAGCTGGGTGCTCCTCTCCGGTGCTGAATTTCACAAGCATATCATCAGCATAAACTTCCACCTCCTTATGGATCATATCATGAAGGAGGGTCGTGATGGCCAGTTGATATGTTGCGCCTGCATTTTTCAACCCAAACGGCATTACCCTGTAGCAGTATACACCCCATTCAGTGATAAATGTTATCTTTATCTTATCGGTAATAGCCATTAGTATATGGTTATAGACTGAGAAACGATCCATGAAGGAATACATAGCTACCCTTGCCGTGTTGTCAACTAGTACATCTATGTGGGGTAGGGGGAAATTAGGGCAGGCCTTATTCAGTTCCTTGAAATCCACTCAAACTCTGACCTTGCCATCCTTCTTTGCTACCGGGACAATATTGGCTAGCCGTGTTGGGTATTCAACCACTTCTATGATTTTAGCTTCAATTTGTTTTATTAGTTCAACCTTGACCTTTTCTGCCCATTCTGGCCTTAAGCGACGCAGTTTCTATATTATTGGCTTGATCCGGGGGTTAGTTGGGATGTGATGCTCTTCTATTTGCCTATTTACTCCGGGCATGTCTTCGAATGACCAAGCAAACGCTACCACATGATGTTTAAGTACATTTGTGATCTCTCTTTTTCTTCAGGAGTCAAATAATTGGAAATCGTCACCATTTTTTATGACTCATTTATACCCAAGTTAATTTCATTTAATGATGCATCATGAATGTTAAAGATGTTCTGTGTATGATTATATGAATGCGTAGTGCCATCAAGCATAATATCAAACAAGTAAGCAAAATTATTGTACTTCATTGAATGAGCCTCGTAGGATAAATTGTCAAAAACATCAGAAATATTCATTATTACATCATCAATTTCCTCCTCCACATGTGGATGGCCTTCATTTATTGCAGCATGTGTGTTAAGAGATGGTTTAGCTTCAAGGGTGGCTTGTACCAGCTTTTTGGTGAGGAGTTTAACAGTGCCTGGTATATCTTGGTCTCTTGCATTACCCTTCTTCATTAGTTCGTTAATAGCCTTTGTGAGTGCTGCTATTGCATCTTCCAGTGCTCTGCCTTTTTCAGATTCCTTGGTCGAGGTTATCACCAGGGTCGGTTCCTCTTCCAGTTTAGGTTCAACCGGGTATTCAATCAGCTTACAGGTCGTGAAGTCAATCATATCATTGAATATCTCAAGTCCTTTGACTTTTCCCCTTTCAGGATTGTTGGTTTTGGCTCTCCCAGATATGCCTTAGTACCTTCTGCCTTTTAGATGCTTACCATGTTACAGAACATGGGCCATTTATGCTTTTACATTTTCACGCTCGGGGTGAAACCCAGACCCAATCCAGGTGTGACAAGAATAGGATCGATGGCCCTGATAATCCCCTAATGATATTTTCCCAAGCCTTTTCCAGGGATGAAACCCTACTTCTTCATTTGAGTTCTCAGGCTTCCGAGGAAGAAGCGATATCCCTTTGGAGTTCCGCGCCCCTTCTTCTTTCCTTCTATGGCTATTGCCACCTTTAGCCCATGCATTTTTCTCTCCTCAATTACGACAGCTGCCATCATTGATTCTTCATATGCCTCGATCGTTATCGACCTTCCCTTATGAATAAGCTTTATCTTCTGGTATAGATTGGAAGGGACTGCCCCTATCGCATAGATCCATGGCCTACCTAGAAGTAATGAATAAGTTACCGGAATGTCTAGCACAGTGGATTTCACATAGGAGGTCACCCCCTTGAGTGACCTCTACTTCAAAGCTGCCTACTACACCCCTCTTCGAATCATTGTAGGGTCGGATCACCATGTCAGATTCGGTGAGCATATCCTTCCTTAGCCCTAGGTGAGGTAGGACCTTAAGAGGATAGAGATTGAGAGCCGAGCAGTGCAATCCTGATGGATGGCCTTTAACCTTGATAATATGGCTCGATTGTGCAATCCCAGTTCTTGCAGTAGCTCTGACTGATCAAAAGTTATGGATGGCATTTGAGGGGGACCATTTCCTTCCCTGATGGTAGCGCACATCTCAATTACTGAGGTTGTAGGTGTGGCAGGCATTTCTATCAACCTCTTGACTAAACCCATCCTATGCTTCTATGATGTCTCAAGCAACCTCAATATACTGTATTTGGCCTGAGTTCCCTTCAACTGATTTACCAAATGGTCTATATCTAGCATGTCTTCATCCACCTTTGGGGGTAGGGGTGGCTCCAGCAGTTCCCTCGCAATTTCCTCAAGCCTGGAATCTTTGAATTGAACCGTCTCTTTCCTTCTGAAAACTCTACCACTCTGGGTAACCATTAGCACTCCATTCTCCATTACCCTTCTTTCCTTAGAATTCACCCAAGGGTACTGGTCGTAATTGCCTTTCTCTTGGCCGCTTCGCCCCTTCAGCTTGCACGAATCTAAGTTTTTCAATTTCTTCCCACTAGGGGGTGATCTCTCTCTTGACTGAGGTTCCCTCTTTGGCCTTCCTCTTCTTCCTTGACTTAGAGATATACGCATCAAGGTTAATGGGTATCCTCGCTGGTTCTTTCTCAGGCTCTCCTCGTGGTTCATCTCCCTCTACTAAGAACAGTTCTGCCAGCAGATCATTCTCGGCGCCTTCACCTTCATATAGCATTGCTAGCATAGAATTAGTGGGTATCCTTGATCCTACTGCATGGACATTACGGTGTATGGTTATTATCTCCCTGTTAAGATGATGAGCGTGAAAAGATAGCTCATCAAAATCTAGAACTGCTAGTCTTGACAAATGATAGTGATACCAATCTCGGGATCCCCCTATTATCCATTGTACTACGGAGGGCTCAAATGGTCTTACCATCAACACCACATATATAAACATCCACCGCTTTACGTAGCTAGTGAGCGATTCTCCTTCCCTCTGTACACAAGCGAGCAGATCTCACATGGTAGGCTTTGGAGGTTCTAAAAATGCAAACTCCATCTAGAACTCTCCAGTGATGTAATTCCAGTTACTCTTAGTCTCTTCTGACTACATTTCATACCATTGACTCGCTACTCTTGCTAGCGAGCACGAAAACAATGTTGCTATTATATTTGGAGAAAGACCCTGTTCTCGACATAGGGCATAAAACTTCGATAAGTGAGAAGATGGAGAGTCATTCCCGTTAAAAATCGACATTCTGGCCAAGCTAATATTGGCCTTCGGGAATCTCTCCATTTCTCTTATCACCAGATTACTTGACTAAGATTCAAGAATCTCCATCACATCGTCTGAGTCCATTCCTAACTCAATCACCATAACATACTCCTCTCCCTTGCTGGCCAGTGCTTCTCTTAACAGTTCCCTCCCTACGCAAAGTGACATAGGTTTCTGGCCGCTAAATATCAGCATTCCAGCAAGGTTGATTTCAGAAGTCCTGACTCACCTTCAAACCCTTGGCGACTTGACTCTTCCTCTAGCATCTTCAATGCATGATTAGGTTCCCTTCCACTTCAAACCATCATTACAAATTCTCCAAGCCCTTCAGATAAACAACTCAAGACTTTGCCTCCTCTAGCCCTGAGTTGATCATCCCTACTCTTACCTCAAAATTCGGCAAAGGGTTATTCTTCATGCTTGGCTTGAGTGCAGGTTCATGAATGATCTTATCAGCTACCAGTTTCTAAATAGCCTTCAGCAGCTCCTTACAGTTATTTGTACGATGCTTGGTAGCTACATGGTAATGGCAGTAATTGTTTTTCACCCCGAGCTTAGGAGGGACATGCTTCTTTAGACTCTACAACTGATTAAGTTCCCATAATTTAGTGAACAGGAACCCAAGATTGGCTGTGTAGGGAGAGATCCCATTGTACTCCTCTTTCGAATGTCTAACAACAGCCACCTTTTCTTCTAGCACTAGTTGTACTGCCGGTTGTTTTCTCTTCACCTGCATCGGGTTAGAATCATTCTTCCTGTAATAAGGCTTAACATCATGTTGCCTTGTTTCTACCTCCGTGGCATCATACCGTTCTACCTTCTCAGCCCATATAAAAACTTATTGATAATTGTAGAATGTTTCGGACCCAAGCCTCTTTCGATAAGATAGCAGTGCGCCATCCAATAGATTTACGATTATTTCTAGTAAAGACAGGCGAGAATGCAACCTAGCTTGTGTTGCCATCCACCTCTCAAAATAGAGCTTGAAACTTTCCCCTTACTTTTACTTTATTACCTCTAGATTCTGCATATTAGTGATTATCAAAGTGTTGAAGCCATAGTGGTCTACCATCGCTTGGGATGGACGTCCCCAATCATAAGCTACGTTTATGACTATACCGTTCATTTACAAGACTACCCAATGTAACGATGAACAACTTGTCCATCATACAATCACTGATCCTTAAAGTACTCATTACATTCTGATAATGCATGATATGTGCACGAGGATTCGTATTGCCCATGTACTTCTCAAATTGGGGCATAGCAAAGGTTGAAGGAAAAGAATCTTCATCCCCAACTGTTGGCTACACTGGGACCGCACCCCTCTGCCCTTGTGCATGAGTAGCTAAGAACTATCTTTAGAGTTCAGCCATTCTGGGCTATTGGAGGATGCTATTTGGAGTCTCCGAGAAGCCCCCATACTATATCCCTGGGTAGTACTACCCTTGGCCTTAGAATATCTGAGGAGATCCATCCCAACTGGGCATTGTTGGTTGAGCCGTCCCTTGAATAAAGGGGACGTAATTAAAGGAAGGCCTGATTTCTCGCAATCCCAATGCCCTGGATGCAAATGAAGTGTATCTTGGCTACCCTAAGAAGAATTGGCCACCCACCTGTGGCTCATACCTTGTCCGGCCAACCTACGGCTGACCCTACCCTAAACCAAACTAATAAATTGTAAGGGTGATAACACCAGCACCTGGAAACATAGTAGCAGAAGATGACGGCCCTCCTGGTAGAATTACACCCCGGCCATTTGGCACGACTTCATTTGCCCTCTACTCGGGCTTCCCAGTCCCAGTGTGGCAGTTGAGAATTGACGCAAACTGGTTACTATTAGCAAAGCTGTTCATTATAGTAGCAACCTCGGCGCTCATCGATGATTGGTTGACCTATGGGTTTTAACCTACCTCGAGAGCCTACTCATCAACCACATTCTCTTCCTTATGATTAAACATGTTATTAAAGCTGCGCCGGGTGTTTTGTTTAGAATCTAAGCTAGAGTCGGTGTACGGAACTCCTTGATGAGCCATGATTGGAGAGAGATGGATCAAGTGGCGAGAAGCCCTATTCCAAGCCTTTTTGTAAACCGGTTTTTTCCTAGTTGAAATATACACGAAGATTGTTAGGGAATGCATGTAAAATCATGATGCATGATTAATGCGTGAAATGTTTAATGCTATGGCTGTAGAAAAAAAGGTTAGCGTGAAATTATGTGAGATAAAATTCATTCAAAATATAGCAGAATTGTTAGTCCATGTGATGAATGAAAGTCCATTAGTTTTGAGATCCATACTCTATCCTTGGGATAGTGTGAAAGGTAATGAAGTGACCTAACTACCCGTGTGGCGATAAGTCAAAAGCTCGAGAACTGATGTTAGTTCTCTTTATTTTCAGGTATGTTGTGTGACATACCCTAACTAAAAGTAATCCAAAGATGTATGGAAATAACTACAATATGTAGAATATAGATGAATGTTTTGGTTATTTTACCCCGTTGGGGCAAGGTTTTCGATGTCGGTGGACATCATCAAAAAAGGTATGTAGTGATGCGTGAGTATTTTAGGTGAATAGTAGGGTTTTAGGGGTAAGTTTTGCATCCTATGGGCCTAGGTTAAGACATCAACTGGGATATCCATTAATATGGTTTGTGTTCATGTTTGCCTTGTGTAGTCTTTTGGTGTGTACAATCACCTCGACAGGGCTATAAGTCGGATGCCAAGTCGACATCGCATAAAGGTTTGGTTATGTTTGTTTTAAGAGTCGAATATCATGTGAACATCACGCTAAAACTTGGGTTGAATTATGCTACATGATTCTAGTTGGTTTCATGTTATCCTAAGGTGACATGATCTCAAGTGTCAACTAAGTCTTAAGCATGAAGGACATCTAATCATGTTTAATATTATGAGTGTGTGCGTTCAAGTGTCTGCACTAAGATTCGTGGTTAGCATGACACATTCATACAGTGCATAATGAATCGAAAAGTGGTAAACACTTAGCACATAACACACAATATCCACTTCCAACCATACAACTCCCTCGCGTATGGTTTTTGGCTAGTCTCTATCCTCGGTTTGGTTCATCTTAGTACTGTGAAGATACTAAGGAGCGCACCTGCAAGAATATATAATGCATGGTCGTTTATGGGGTAACACCCTAGGGAAAATGCCTATAGTTTATTTACATGAGGTTTGTAAAAGGGTTGTTGATGTAGAAGATTCTTGTTACACTAAGATACACTCCAAGCCTCTAACGAGGGAGGTACATGCGATCTGGCAACAGTGCTCCACTCGCTCAAGTACTATCTTTTCTCAGGGAGGTAGATTAGTACAAGAGAAAGCTTCGTGGTAATAGGGGTACCTTAGACTTATTGGCTAATCCCTTCTATTGCAATGCGAAATTATGAATATGTCATATTTAAGAGAAAACGGAATAATGTGATCAATAATTTTCAGCACTTATCCAAAATCTAAAACCTTAAAAAAACAAGTTTTTAGAAAAGTCAGCAGCGGAGTCGCCACTATGAGTGGATGATACGGAGAGGTGGGCTGAGAGAGCGCGAGATGAGAGGCGCGGTCCACCGGGGTGTTTTAAAAAGGTGCACTGGGTCAGGGACCCGGAAAAAGTTTGGAAGAGAGAAGGTGAAAACATTTTTTAGATCGGTCAAACCCGAATCCTCCATCTCTTAGTGTGGAGTCACCACCAGGATTAGCTCTTTCCAGGAATTAGAGTCCTGTGAGGCTTAACGTCAAGGGGATGGCTCACTAAGACACAGAGATTCGGGTTCGGTATAAGTTGCTTATTTCTTATGTGATCACATTATATTACATCTATAGAAAACCATACTTTCTTAATTATGCATATTCACACTTAGGTCATTTTTCGAGTTTATATGCATGATTCACATATAGAAAAAGCAGCAAATCCATCCACAAAGTAGTAAGTAAATGCGGAAAAGTAAAGATTACAAATTACAAAACCTCAGGGGATGAAACCACCCACCTAATCTATTAATTACATTTCCCCGTAAAATATTTGCAATACCCGAAGGAAAAATAAATTCCTAGGCATACATCTAACCTGCATCCACAAAAATTAGCACGAGATATGATACATATGTTCAATTTGATTTTAGTGAGGCCCCGAGTGGCCTAATTAAAACATCGGTGGTTTAAAGCTATTAAAATAAAAATGGTTCATTTTTATTTACATGTATGTTGGTTAATTTTATTAGTGAAATGACAGCATGGTAAAAGGTGAGGTAGTCCTATTATCCGGGAATAATTTTTATTCCCTTCGTGGGGGTTTCCTAACACACTTCATAATAATATTGACATAGTATAAATCTAAGTCCAAAAAAACATAAATCGTGACGTTATTAAAATCATTTCGAAGAGGAAATTGTTAAAGTCGATAAAATAAAGTCCCGATGAAGGGAAATCGACTCTAACAGTCCAAACTCCCTTCAGGATGATCTCAGGTATGTAAAATCTTCACATATACACATCATGTTACTTAAAAACTTAGGTTTCAAGCCTGAATGGTCACCACTGACCCTCCTGAACATGAATTGAGATCTGGAAATTTTACAAATATTTTGGAAGTTAATGTCGTTAATGGCATTGCGATGTCGTTAACGGCATTGCATGGGCAGAATACATGCAGTTTCTGTTTTATTACAATTTTCACATTTTTGCATACACAAACATGTACATATGATATAAACAAGTGAAGCATGACTCTAGGAACTCAGAGGCTTACCCCGTTACTGTCAATCCACTTTGCTTGGTCCACGAAAATCCTTGGAAAGTTCTCCTTGTTTCTTTTGTTTTAGTTTGTGATTTTGTCAAAAAATGAAGAGTAAGTGTTACTCCTTTATGAAGAGAGTCAGAACACTCTGAATGTGAGTCTCAACAAGAGGAAGAAAGGAAGTAGAAATCCTTCTCTTCTAGAGTTTAGACTTTCGAAAACTTAAAACTCAAAAAATTACAGAAATCAGATTTAAAGATTAAAATGTCTGAAATGAATGAAAATACTTATTATAGACACTTAAACCCAAGTTCTATTGATTCAGAACTCAGTGTCAAATTCCTTAAAAAGAGCTCTTAACCTCAAGTTTACTTAAACTCTCAATATACCTCACTTTCTGAAATAACTGAACTAAACGTTGAATTTTACCTAAATGACCTGAAATAACCCAAGTTCATGCCCTATCCATGAACTTACGCACTCAAGTTATAAAAAAAAGTTCAGAATGATTAAAAGATGATACTTTTGTTATGAAAACCCTTACAATGTACTTAGAACCTTAAGAACCAAGAAAAAATTCAAACTCAACTTATTTCTCTCTTCTTTCTTTTGTTTATCAAATTTTTCTGCTAAAATATACTCCTCCCCCTCTTTGGCTAAAACTCAGCTCTCTTAATTAGAGAAGAGCTCCCTTCAATCCAAAAAAGAAGTCCAATTTTTTCATTTTTCAACTTAATTCCTCATCCCTATGCAAATGTTGGGGATCCAAAGTCCTTAGTGGGATGTGGCAGCTGTATTTCAATGATGGAAACTGAGCAAGTTGGAAAATTTTGATTTTTTAGCTGAAAAAGTCCACAAAGTACAATTCTGGTTCTGCTGTCAATGTAATGTTGTTAACGACATTGCTATGTCATTAAGCACATTGCATGGCCAGATTGGGCTATTTTATCTTTTTTAAATTAGGCTTTTTTAAGGAATAGGAAGCCCAAAGAAACAACGTAAATGATTTCCAGATGATTTCTTGACCCTACAAAATGTAAAAAAGCTAAATAGGAAAATATTACAACTTCATCATCAAACTCAGGAGTCAAGAGTAAAAATCCCGTGCTCACACTCGATGTCCTAAGTTTTGTCTGAGCCACCCTTTTTAGGTTTTCAACTCAACGAACTATTCTTTTTGTCTTTTCAAAAGAGACCCTAATTTTTGCTCAACTAGCAGAGTGCTAATTGACAGGCTTATTACTTTTTATACTACCTTTTACATGATTTATTTCATTCACCTAGACGTGATAGCGTTTGAGCCTATCTTGGTGGATTCATGATTTTAACAGCTTATTCATTAAGCATTTTCTAATTAATTTATTGGCCACTCTTACCTCTATGTTAGCTTGAAGTATACATGATGATGAGTGATTATGCTTGATATTCACCTTTTCAATTGTTCTCCCTGATTTCTTAACAGCCAAATAGGGAATGAGTGATTTATCAGGGATGGAAGGCTTCAAAACCTACATTAGACATAGCTTGATTCCATCTAACCCAAACAGGCATTGTTTATTGGTACTCCTTCAATAGTGTGATGATCGGCCCACAAATGGTGATGAGCAGCGTGATGAATTCGATGACACATTGAAATGTTTGACTCCTTCTTAGTGTCTTCGGCACTGGCATCATGTTTTCCAACCTATTAGGTGTTTAACTACTTTGGGGAACTTAGCTTCGATTTGCTTTGTTGCCTCTATCTTGACTCTTCTCGACCTAATTTGGTCTCAATTGTGTCATCTTCTATTTAACTGACTTAATGGTCAGTGGAGATTCTGTGTTTGACAATCTTTCTATCGACCTCTAGCATGTCTTCTTAGGACTAGGAAAATGCTATCACGTGTTGTTTAAGTACCTATGTTATCTCTCATTTTTCATCAAGAGTCAAATCATTTGTAATCATTATAGGGCAAAGCTCTGGAGTGGTGGAACAAAACTAGATAAAGGTCAAGCTTTTCTTGCAAATGAAGTTGATTGATGCCAACCCGGATGGAACAGACCTGAACCGACCAATTATTGACCAACTTACCCTTAATTAAATTGATTATAAGGTTGAGAAACCCAAAAGGCATTAGCTTGCCTTAACCCTAAATAATCATCACCTCTAAAAGCTTGACCTGTTTGAAACTGACCGAATATTCCTAGACCTTGACTAAATTGATTCAGTGCTTGGGATAGCATTGACCTAGTTTGGTCATGTGATATTGGGGTTGTAAGGTTCTTGCACCAAATTGGGAAGTAGTGCATTATTCCCAACTAAGTAACCTGATGATAAGTGCGTATTAGGAGTAGAGTCTGAAGTACGATTCTTTGGCTAAAGTGGATGAATGTGGAACTGTAGCGCTTGAGCAAATTGATCACTGTAGAGAATGGCGCTTAGAGCATTAGCCATTTCGGAGCTAGTGTTTAATGGGATTTGTTGGACAATTGGCACCTTGTGTGAAATCTGCTCGTCTGTTCCTTGACCACCTTGAGGATTTGTCATCCTGAAACTCTGACCCGAACTAAAGATCGATCTCCGATTTGAACAAAAATCTGAACTTAAACTCGAACCCAAATCTGAACTCGAGTCTTTGCTGGAATGAGTGTGTGAAATATGCTTTGATGGAAAGTTCTCTAGGTAAGCCACGATGGGGGAATCTGGATGAGTTGGGAAGTCAACCTCTTCTAAGCCTTAACTGAAGCAAAGGCAATTGAACAACTTCATCAAATATGAAATCCATGTTTGACGTACTTGATGTTGATGTGTGAGATGCATATGACATGGCTGCATTACAAAGGGTGAATATGCCGTGATGCGATAAAATTCATGTTTGTCAATCCATTTGAAACAAACAAGGTTAGTCATTAGTAATAAAGACATAACTCAAATGACAAGAAGGCCTGACCAGTGTGGTGAGTGCTTGAGGTTGAGGTGACATCTATGTGATGTCGAGGCTCGTGTTTGTCAATCCGTTTAGAATAGATAAGTCGATTGTTATAGTACCTATGTGGTAGTAGGCTTAGGTTTGAGGTGTGACTCGTGTTTTGGCAATCCAATTAGAACAAAACAAGTTAACTTCTATAATACCTATGTGGTAAAGTGTGATTTATGTTTGTCAATCCATTTGGAACAAATAGGTTGATTGCCATAATACCCATGTGGTAATAGGCTTTGTTTTAAAGTGTGATTTATGTTTGCCAATCCATTTGGAACAAACAGGTTGATTGCCGTAATACCCAGCTTTTTGAGAATTCGCAACTGTGGCTCTTTCTCATGTCGTGAAGTGGCTTTGTTTAGTTTACACACAATTGTGCGAGTCTGGGTAAATAGTGCATTATACCATGTGAGTCTTAGTATAGTGGGTTTGTTGCCCCGAATGGGTAGAGGTTTGGGTGCTAAGCGAGCACCGCTATACTTTGGGAATTTGTGATCCTAATTGTAGGTCATGTTATCTTAGTAAATTATCTAAACCTAGGTGTGTGATATTAGTCTGAATTCGAGTTTGCAGTGGCATGATGACCATATCATAAATGAGCATGGGCATAATCGTGTCTGCACAAGAGATTGTGGTTAGCATGATGCTTTATACAATATATGATAAAAGGGAAGCGATAAACACATAGCATGCGATGCACTGCCTCCTACCTTATATCCCCTCGTGTAAGGGTTAAGCTTCTAAATCTAAGCTTGGGTCATCTTAATATAGTGAGGTATTAAGGAGCGTGCCTACAAGGAGATATGCAATTTGTTTTGGTAGACCTAGAGAAAGTATTTATGGTTTCCTTATATGAGTTCAGTCATGGGCTATTGATGTAAAAGGTTCTTGTTGCATTAAGATACACTCAGAGCCTCTCACTAAATAGGTGCGAACGAGGGAGGTACATGCGATATGGCAACAAGTGATCCACCCGCTAAGTATCTTTGGTCGCCATGGGGTCGCAAATGATACTTTCACAAGTTTCAAGGTAAATAGGGCATCCTAATCATAAAGGCTAAACCATCTAATGCATATGCTTTTGTTTGAAATATTGTAAGCGTGGATTTAACTCATTTAACAACTTTTCAATACTCATCCAAAATCTTTTAAACTTTTAAGTTTATGAAAAACATTCCCTAATGGAGTTGCCATTGTGAGCAGACGACGTTCTAGACCCGTGCAAGCCTCGTGAAATGGGGCGTGGGGTTTCTTGAAAGGAGCAATGCTTCGAAGGATGCGTTGCTCGATTAAAGGTTGTTTTGAAAATGTGATTTTCAAGTTTAAAAACTTGAGACCTAAATCTCAGGTATATGTTATAGAGTCGTCACCCGGATCAGCTCTTCCGGGAAAATATGGTACAACTTAGATCCGTTTGCCTAATCCATACCATAGAACAGAGATTCGAGTTCGGATGAGTTACCTATTTCATCGTCATTTGACTTAAATTATACTTGATAGAAACCATGTTTATAATATTTGAACTAAACTAGATATTTTTGGTTTATGTCATAGTTTATCACACATGCATGATACGATAAGTAAATTGCGGAAAGTAAACACATAGGAAATTTAAATGTGCCTAGTCTATGGGAGATTAATTACATCATTGGGTTGGGGGTTTTACAAATCGCCTAAATACATCGAAATCTAGGGGATACAATAAAAAAAACATCGATATCTAACAAATGTTACATTTGATTTCGAAATGAAAAGTGATACCCGAAGGAAATTAAATCCTAAAATATATTTATCCTAAACTACCTGCATCCACAATGGTTAGCATAAATATGGCACATCACAAGTAGTTGCAAGTATGTTCATTTTGATTTTTGCGAGACCCAAGCGGTCTAATTTAAATCATTGAAGAGTTTAAGATTTCTTTTCTGTAAAAAGGGTTCATTCTATGCACATAAGTTGTTTAATCATTTTTTAGTGAACATGCCACATGCAAATGTTTGTCTGGTCGGTTATCCAGGAACTTCTGTTCCATTCATCGAGGTTTCTTAACACACTTCATAATAATATTGATAGAAAATAAATCTAGGACCAAAATATGTAAATCATGACGTTATAAAAAAATCACTCTGAAGAGGAAACCGTTAAAGTTGATAAAATGAAATCCCGGCTAAGGGAAATTGACTTCAACCATCCAAACTCTCTTTGGGATGACCTCGGGTTCGTAAAATTTTCATACATACGCATTATATTGCTTAAAAACATAGGTTTCAGGCCTGAATGGTCACCAATGACCCCCTTGAACATAAATTGAAATCTGGAAATTTTATGATCATTCTGCCTGGAAATTAATGTCGTTAACGACATCAGCATTGCAAAGCCGTTAACGATGTTGCAGGGGCAAAACATGGGCAGTTTCTATTTTATTTATGTTTTTTCCATTTTCAACCATCCAGCACAAACATATGACACAAACAAGTGAGACATGACTCTAGCAACTCAGAGGCTTACCCCGTTGCCTTGAATCCACTTCGCTCGGGCCATGAAAAATCTCCGAAAAGTCCTCCTAGTTTCTTTGGTTCGATTGTGATATTGATGGAAAATGAAGAGTAAGTGCTAGTCTTTTATGAAGAGAGTTAAACTACCTGAATGTGAGTCTCGATAAGAGGAAGAAAGGAAGTAGAAATCCTTCTCCACTCATGTTTAGACTTCCAAAAACTTAAAAACTTGGAAAATGACCGAAAATGGACTTAAAGATTAAAAACTTCAAAATGAGTAAAAAATACTTGTTATGGACACTTAAACCAAGTTCTTATTAAGCTAGAATTCAGTAGAAAATGTTTTAAAAGAACTCTAAACCTCAAGTTTTCTTAAACTCTCAATATTCCTCACTTTCTGAAACTGGGGGACTAAACCTCAAACTTGCCTAAATGACCTAAGATATCCCAAGTTCATGCCCTATCCATGAACTTACACACTCAAGTTCTAGAAATACAAATTCAAAGGGATTAAAAGATTATTACTTAGTTATGAAAACTCTTAAAATGCTTTTAAAATACTTAAGAACCAAAAACAACTTTAATGGAAACTTTTCTCTCTTAAGTTCCCTCTCTTCTCTTTTCCTAAAAATGTCTCTGCTAAAAAAAATGTCCCCTCTCCTTTTTCAATGGCTGGAACTCAGCTCTCTTAAAGAGAGAGCTCCCTTCAATCCAAAAAAATAAGTCAAAGTTGGATTTTTCTTTTTCCCTTTTTTTCAACTTATTTCTCAATCCCTATGCAAATGTTGGGATTCAAAAGTCTTAGGTGAGGTGAGGTAGCTGTATTTCAAAGATAAATCCGAGCAAAGGGGAAAATTTTGATTTTTTGGCTGAAAAAGTCCACAAAGTGCAATTCTGGTTCTGCTGCCACTACAATGTTATTAACAACATTAGCAATGATATCGTTAATGACATTGTGATGTTGTTAATGACATTGCATGGCCAGATTGGGTTTTTTCTTATTAACTTGGGCTTTTTTAAAGAAGAGGAAGCCCAAAGAAACAAAGTAGATGATTTCTGGATGATTTTAGGATCCTGCAAAATGTGAAAAGCTGACAAGGGAAACGATTACAGCTTCATCATTGAACTCACAAGTTAGGAGTAAAATCTCGTGCTCACAAATTTCTCTTCTCTTCACATCTTTCGAATCTTCCTATTGGAGATAGATTCTAGGATGTTTAGAGATAGAAAATTGAATGTTGAGGCACGATAAAATTCCATTGACAAAATCTCATTTGTCTTCAAGCAAAATGGATTACAAGAGAAGCGTGCAAAATGCAACGTGGAATCTTCAGATTGGTTGACATTTTCTCAAGCTTGCAGAGATGCATGGAGACATTGAGAAATAATGCATGACAGAGAACTCCTTTTGCTTTGGACTTTAGTGAGGAATCTCGACATTCCGTATTGACACCCTTTTTTCTTATGAGGATCACTACAAATCTTCTTTAATTTCAGCGCTTTTTATACAGAACAGCAACTAAGGAATATTCCATCTCTCACTAAAAATGTTAGTAGAAAAAGTGTCAAAAGAAAATAGCTTTTAATTAATAAAAGCTAGCTCAACACAACTGAGTAGATATTCATCTAAACTACGTAGTACTCAGCATAGACTCAGCTTTTCCTAATCAAAGCCGTCTTAATTAATCACTCAGTAAACTAAGTTGTTTTCCCTTGAACAAATTCAAGTCAGCTTCATTAATTAAGAGTATACTTAGAACTCAATTAATTTCACTATCCTAGTTAGTTTTCTATTTCCAATAATTTTAAGTACTGTGAGGTACTATTAACTTGGGTTCTACATTCTGTAAAGGGCAGTTGGTGGCAGAGCGCTTTCGCTGAGCTCCCTTAGCTTTGTGAGAACATCTTGCACCTCAATCGTAGCACCAAGAATAATTGTGTCCTTTTCTTTAGTCTTTTTGGGATTAGCCTGCTCCTCAGATTCTTCTTATACGACTAGTTTGTACTTTCTTTGGTGTAGGGTTTCCTCTGCCTCCACGGTATCTTCTTGCTCTTCTACTTGCTATTTTACCTCAGCTTCCCTTTGAGAATGAGTTTTGGCCTTTATTTGCCTTCTTTGTCTTGCTAGGGGCTGGGCTGGCATATATCCTATCCTTGGTTTTGAGGGGCTCTTCTTCCTCACCTTAGAAGAGGTTGCTTTGGCCTTTCAAGAAGATGTAGTGGCGCTGATCTACTCAAATGTTGTTGATAAAGGAACATTGTCACTGATGTCCTCACTACCTACCTCAATGTCTAGTATGAAACCATCTTCTTCCTCCTTAGGCACATCCATCAGCAATACTGATGGTACACACTTTAGCTTTCGCTTTTCTTATGGTTTATTGTACCTACTATGCACTTGGTTATGATACAACTTAGTGAAGTGGGATAAATCCAGAGTTTTCTTCACCTCCAACACTATATCTCTAGGCCCTCCGAGATATGCAGGAACATTTTCTTTCACTACCTTCATCAAGGCAGTGATGAGGTAACCATAGTGATAGACAATAGTCAGCTTAGTCAAGTGGTGAAGAATCACCACTTCCCAGTTAAGCCTCTTACCCTCTACCATATGGTAGACCACACACCTCTCTAAATAGGTGCAGCTAGTCATAGAGCCTATCTTGGGGTAACAGCAGCTTAACCACCATCTCGTTGCAAGCTCTAGCTGCCCAGCTCATTCCCGAAGCTGCAATCTCCCCTGAGACATAGTTGGCTAGGAGTTCCCAATCTTATAGGATGATAACGGTGTCCTCATCACTGATTTTTCTAAGCTGAGTGCCTTTGTGAGGCATGTTGAGGATGCTAGCGATCAATTTTGAGAAGATGAGGTAGGAATTTCCATTAATTTCTATCAAAACGGACATCGTTGAAGCCCTGGATGGTATAGAGGTTGGAGTAGAAAGCCCTAATGAGACCTATGATTACTGGTCCCTCCAAATGTAGAAATTGGCTCAAGTTTTACTGTTTGATAATCCTATGCATGATGCGATTTTAAAGAAGGCTCTCATAATTAACACAGTACACTAGGCCAAAATCTCGATTGTTTTCCCAATCCACCTTGGTGAACAAAGTTCCTTTTGAGAATGTGATTTTCACTATCTTTCCTTCAACATTTATAATAAGGCTTCTTTTGGAGGTGGATTGAAGCCTGAAGGTGGTTTTGGTTATCGCCATTTGAGAGAAAAAGGATTTTTGAGAAGAAAAAACATTAGGGTTCTTTAGCTCTAGAAATCATTTAGGATTCAAGGATGCAAGTAACCTCTCTCTTCAACTCCATTAGCTTTTATAGACAATTTGAATTCTCTAAGATACGTGGTGCTTCCTTAGAAAGGTCAATTGCATTTTTGTTAACACACATAACTTCGAGATAATTTGACTTTATACCATAATCTTCCAATTGCTACTAGATCCATAACAGTTGTGCTACACAGCTTCTTGTTGCCATGTACTCAACTTTAGTTATAATAAGTGCAATAGAGGTTTGCTTCTTGTTGTACCATCAGACTAAGCATTCTCCAAGGAAATGACATCCTCCTGTGGTGTTTTTTCAATCAAGCTTGTCTCTGCCATAATCAGCATTTGTGAATACTCTTGGAGTGAAATCCATGTTATTGGAATACCACAGACCTACTTCCATAGAGCCTTACAAGTATCTAAGAATTCTCTTCATAGTTGCTAGATGATATTCTATGGGATCAGCTTGATAACGAGCATAGTAGCAGACAGCATATTGTAGCTATAAGATAAAGAATAGAGCCCATGATTTCTCTGTAGAATTCTTTGTCTACAAGTTTTACAACTTCATCTTTACTTAAGATATTATCAATGGCCATGGGAGTGGACATTGGCTTCAAATGCTCCATTTCAATCTTCTTCAGGACCTCTTTGGCATATTTTGCTTGACTGATAAAGATCCCATCTTTAATCTGCTTAGTTTGAAGACCAAGGAAAAAGTTGAGCACTCCCATAATTGACTTTTCAAACTCTCTTTTCATTTACTTGCTGAACTCCTTACACTGCTTCTCATCAGTTGCTCCAAATATGATATCATCCACATATATTTTGACAAGCAACACATCTTCTTTCTTTCGCCCGATAAACATAGTTGTATCTACTTTTCCTCTTTCATAACCTTTGCTGATCAAGAAATTTATCAGCCTCTCATACAAAGCTCTTTGAGCTTGCTTCAATCCATAGAGAGATTTCTTCAATTTGAAGACATGCTCAGGATTCTTCTGATCTTCAAAGCTAGGAGGCTGGCGAACATAAACTTCTTCTTTAATGAATCCATTCAGGATTGCTCTTTTACCATCCATTTGAAATAATTTGAAGTTCATATGAGATGCGAAAGCATAGAGGATTCGAATAACTTTAAGCTAGGCTACATGAGCATAAGTTTCATCATAATCGATGCCTTCTTGCTGATTATAGCCTTGCACAATAAGCCTTGCCTTGTTCCTAATAATAGAGCCATCTTCATCAAGAATGTTCTTAAAAACCCATTTGGTGCAGATAATTGATTTCCCTTTAGGCTTAGGAACTAAATCCCAAACATCATTGCGCTTAAACTGATCCAGCTCCTCTTTCGTTGCGATCATCAAATAATCATCTCCTTTTGCATCTTTAAACTTCTTGGGTTTAATCAATGAGATTGACACTGGATGAGTCAGCATCTTGCAGAGTTAACCTCTTATCATTACTAATTATGAACATCATCAACTATGTTATCGAGCAGATGGTTGTGATGCATCCCAATCTCTCTTGGTAAACTTGAATCAGAAGCTGGAGGATCTATAATGGGTTGCTGAGGTGGAGGTTGATCTTCACCAGCGTTGAAGTTAATAGAAAAATCATCTTCTTTGACTTCCTCAACTTCAGGTTCTTATGCTTGGTTGGGTAGCATAGAGAGTGGCATACTGAGTTGATTTGCTTGCTTGGTTACTCCTTCATCTTCATTAGATGGATGTCTATCTGCATTGTTAGTTTCATCAAAATCCACATGCATAGACTCCTCTAACAGGCCAGTACGTTTGACATATATTCTATATGCCCTACTATTAGTTGAGTATCTCAGAAAGGTACCTTCATCAGACTTAGGATCAAAATTACCTAACTGCTCCTTGGTGTTAAGAACAAAGCATCTACAGCCAAATGATCTGAGATGACCAATCTTAGGGTTACCCCCTCGCCAAAGCTCATAGGGTGTTTTCTCCAAAATTGGGTGAATTAAAACCCGATTCAAGATATAACAGGCTGATTTAACTCAAAATGGATTTTTAACACTATGGTAGATTTTTATCACTCAAAATGGATTGAAACATTTCAACTATGGTTCTATTCTTCCTTTCTACAACCCCATTTTGTTGAGGAGTATAAGGAGAAGAGAAGTTTTGGTAAATGTCATGCGCTAAATAAAATTCTTCAAAATGAAAGTTCTCGAATTCACGTCCATGATCACTTTGGATTCCATTGATTTTAGTTTCTATTTTGTTCATTATTCGATTACTAAGCTTGACAAAAGATTCATATTTTTTGTCTTTGCTACTCAACAAAACTACCCAAGTGAAACTTGTGAAGTCATCCACAACCACCAATGAAAATCTCTTTCCACCCAAGCTCATGGGCTGAACTGGGCCAAAAAGATCCAGGTGGAGTACCTCTAATGGTCACTTCATTACTAAGTGATTAATTTACCTAAATGATTTCTGAACCTGCTTACCTAGTTGTTAAGCTGAGCAAAGTTTATCCTTCTCAAAGCTGATGCTGGGTAAACCTAGAACTAATTGCTTTTTGGCTAGTATGGACAGAATGTTCATATTTATATAACCCAACCTTATGTGCCAAAGCCACGAATTATCCTCCTCAGATGCAAGACACACATTAGTGGAGCAAGGAGATAAATCAATCATATTAACATTATTGATTGTAGGAGCAAAGTGAATGGTAGAATCAGTCTTACAATCAATAACTAAGCACCCTACCGAGTTAAATGTAACCTTTCTACCTTTGTCATAAAGCATGACTACACTAAGCAAGTTGAACTTGAGTCCTTTGACTAGAGAAACCTCTTCGATTAAAGGAGAGATACCAATAGTGCCACAACCCACAATTTTGCCTTTTTGGTTATCTCATAAATTAACACTTCCATTTCTTTTATACTCTAATGAGATGAACTGACTTTCATCTCCTATTATATGCCTTGAGCATCCACTATCAAAAGGCCACATTCTAGAGTCATCAACGAATCTAAGGCTCACCTTCAAAATAATTACATTTTCTTAGGTACCAATGCTCTTCACCTAGGTCCTCCCTTGTTAGAAGTGCTTAGGTTACTCCAATCATACTCATCGTAACAACCATTTTTATACCTATAGAGTATTGTAGCATGTCAAGATTTTCTACAAAAACTGCATATCATTTTTGCTTTGAGCTGGCTCACTTTCTTCTTTTTAGAGGAATTCTTCCTTTAGAATTACGAGTTTGGTTATTCAGAGTTTGATTGTTGGCTAGAGGAGGAACCTGTTCCTTCTTTAAAGTTGTTATCTCAACAATCAACTCATCCAATTGCTTAGTGAGCTTGCTAGCATTATATTTTTGATACTCAGCTTTTTCTTGAAGAAAGCGGATATCAAGAGATAAGGAAGCAATTGTGTCTTCTTGATCTTCACTTCTCCTCACTAGTTCTTTGATTTTTTCCCTTACTTATTAGTCAATTTCATAACAACAAAGAGTACCTGCGCAAATTCTTCAATAGATAAAGAAATTTCTGAATTTACCTCAGCTTGAGGAGATTTTCCTTTGCTACGCTCAATTTTAGTGTCAGCTACTATTTGACTTCTATTTGAGGTAGGTACTGAGCCTTTACCTCTATCATTCTCAACAAACATCTAGTAGAGGTTGGAGGAATAAGTTGCTTCTTCATCAGATGATGAAGATTTTTCTGAATCGCTTCAGGTGGTAGCAAGTACCTCATTCTTCTTTGCTAACCTCTTCTTGTATCTGTACTTCTTGATCTTTGGATAACTCGACTAGACATGGTCTTTTTCTCCATAGCCAAAGCATTTGATATATTTATTGTGTTGATCTTGGACTCCTTGATCTTGTTAGTTCCTTCATAGTTAATCTCTAGCTTCTTCCAGATTTCTTATAGTATCTCACATCCTAAGACCCTATTTAATTTTGTAAGATCTAGCACACAATGTAAGTAATTGATGGATGCTACGTTCTCTTTCAGAAGCCTTAGGTCAATGTCATTATAATCTTCTAGATTGACTAGAACACGTTGCCCATTCCTCACAATAGTAGGAATTCGCGGGCCAAGCTCTATAGCGAGCCATGCTGGCATGCTTTGAGACTGAATAAAGTTTTCCACGCGATTTTTCCAAAATGTTTAATGATTATTGTAGAATAACAATGGCCTAGTTACAGACATTCCCTTGTTATGGAGCACTATCTGTCCTAAGCCAGAACTGTAGCTATTGTTAGTCATTTATGGAACTTTAACTAAAAGACTATTAGTCAATAAGTTGAGTAATCACTCTGATACCACTTGTTGGTCCTTAGATGGCTTAATTACATAGTAGAGGGGGGTGAATGCAATTTTTGGTTCTTTTTAAGATTTATAAATTTTTTTTACCAAGTTCAGTTTAGATGCGCGTGTTGAGCGTTGCTTGCTGAGATTGGTCTAAAAATTTATAAACTATTCAGCTTTACTAGTGCAGTTATCTCCAACCATGTGCTGAGTACTCTACTCAGCACTGATTGGTTTTGTCAAGAAAAACTGAAAACAAAGATAGAATGATGGATGAGAAATGTGCGATAAAGATATGTTATTAAGGTTATAACTTCAACACTTGTGATTTTATCCTAGTTCGGCCCCTAGCCTATCTTCAGTCCTTGGATTCCTTTCTGAGCTTTAATCCACTAGTGATTTCATTCTTTCCTTAGACTCTATTACAGATAGTACCTTTCTTTCTAACTACCACTCAAACCACAGTTTGGGTACCCTTCCCAAACCATCATTCAGATTTCTAAAAGAAATTTCCGAACTGAGGAGTTGAACTTATAAAATGTTGAATCCTTTACAATGTTAAATCTTAAGTGCTATTTTTCTTTGTTACAAACATATTTGAACAATGAATGTTTATTGATTGCTTGATTTGGAATTTCTTGAAGTTGGGAGTATTTGAATAGAGTTTCAGCTCTTAGAAGAAATTCGAGGTGATTCAACAAGTTTGAACGTCTGCTCTAGTCTTCTATTTATGGTTGAAGCTCTTAGAATTAGCCGTTGCAAACTTCTCATCCTAGCTGCTCTTCAATTTCTCTTCTCTTTAAATCTTTCAAATTTTTCCATGGGAGATAAATTCCTGGACATTTAGATATAGAGATTTCGAACGTTGAAGCGTGATATTAATCAGTTGTCAAAAACTCATTTATCTTCAAAAATGTGTTCTGATAGAGAAGCATGCGAGATACGATATGGAATTCTACCGTTAGTTAACTTGATGACGTTGCAGAAGACGTGCGAAGAAACAAAGAAGCAGCACATGTTAGAGGATTCCTTTTTTCATGGACTTTAGTGAGGAATCTTCAACATTCTATACTGACACCTTTATAGTTGTGAGGACCACTAAAATATATTCTTTAATTTCAACGCTTTTTATCCTGAAAAGCATCAAAGGTATATTTTATTTCTCATAGAAGACATTAGCAGCACAAGTGTCAAATATTCTCCAAGTGTCAAAGAAATATAGATTTTTATTCCTAAAACTCTAATTCAGCACAACTAAGTAGATATCTTTATAAACTATGTAATACTCAACACAACTCAGCTTTTCTTACACTAAGCAGTAACTTAATTAATTACTTAGTAAACTAAGTTGTTTTTCTCAAAATAAACTCAAGTAAACTTCATTAATTAAGAGTATACTTAGTACTCAATTAATTTCACTATCCTACTCAACTTGTTATTTCTAAAACATTTAAGTACTATTAAGTACTATTAATTTGGGTTCAACAAAGGCCACACATGCTAGTCTGTCTACTTCATTGTTTTTTAGTATCGATAAAACTATGATTAGGAATATTTAGACTTTTCCGTAGTTAAACGTGTGTGCATTTCTCACCTCACATAGCTCCCACTATGTCCTTGCACTTTTCATGCTATGAAATAGTAAGAGAATTTTTCTTATTATATCAATAAATATATATATATATACACACACATATATAATAATACATATATAATACTAGCAATATACATAATTAGGGAAGATCATCAATATATAACAAATGTGTCATATTATTGACAAATAATAATCCAAAATTTTTTGTACATAAGTGACTAATAAAGACATATCGCCTCAACTGCCTCTAGGGAATACATCATGTCTAACACTTTCAACTTCATGAGGAGAATGATTCCTATTAATTTAGCAGAGACAAGGTAGGATTTTCCATCAATCTTAGTTGCAAGAATATCAGGAAACCCTTCCATTGTGTAGAGGTTTATATAGAAGTTGTGCATGATAACCTTGATGGCAGGTCCATCAAGGAGAAGGAAGTTCCTTAAATTCTATTCTTTTATCACCCCTTGTAGAGTGCTATGCTTGATGATTCCAATGTAATCTACCTCATACACAGGCCCAAACTCTCTTTTAGCAATATCCCACTTGATTTGGGTAAAGACAGTTCCTTCGAGAAAAATTATTTTCTTTGTATCGCCTGCTATGTTGATGTACATATTTCTCTAAATTTGTCTTTAAGGTTGAATCAATTTTCTTCTAGAGTGGATTCTTGCTATTGTTGTTATTGTCAAGATGCCATTTGAGATTATAATTAGAGAGAAGAGAGAAATTAGGGAATTTTTAAAAAAGAAACAATTAAGCTTCAAAATCAAGTGAGTTCTCTCTCTAGCCCATTTCCCCCTTTTATAGTCATTGAACATGCAATACAATATGTGTCCTCTCCACAAGCAAAGATTAAAGTGAATCATGAGATTGTACATGAGATTAAACCGCCTTAGTAAAACTCAGTAGTATAGCACTTAAACGATTTAAATTCAAAAACTCTATAATAAAGTGAGTTTTAACTTTAACCATGAGAAACTAAACTAATAGAGTTAACTAAACTGATTAAAATACATATTACCTCAAACAAGTCAACACAGCTTTGAACTTAGCCATTTTTCTAGAAATATCTTCAAATTAGATTGGCCATGCTAATTAGCTCTCTGATAATGTTCAATTACTCCTTTGCTAAAGGCTTTGTGAATGTGTCAGTGCCTTGCTCCTCTGAATGAACATACTCCAATTTGACATCTCCTCTTAACACATGATCTCTTATGAAGTGATGTCTAATATTGACATACTTCATCCTACCATGTAGAACTGGAAATTTTGGATAAGTCAATGAAGCTCTTAGTATCACACATAACTTCGGGACATTTAGAATTTATAAAACAATCTTCCAGTTGTTGCTTGATCCATAGTAATTGTGGTACAAAACTTCCTACTCCCATATACTCAACTTCTACACCGCTCAGCACAATAGAAGTTTGATTCTTCCTATACCATGAGATAAGGCATTCTCCAAGGAAATGGTACCCTAATAAAGTGATTTTTCTATTGAGTTGGTCTCTTCCATAATCTACATCTGTGTATCCTCTTTGAGTGAAGTCCAAGCTATTTGGATACAATAATCTGCGTCAATAAAACCTTCCAAATACCAGAGAATTCTCTTAATAGTTGTTAAGTGAGATTCTCTAGGCTCAGCTCGATATCATGCATAATAACATACAGAGTATTGAATATTAAGCCTACTAGCAGTTAACAAAAGAAGTGAGCCAACAATACCTCTATAGAACTTAGTGTCTATAAGCTTAACAGCCTCATCCTTACTCAAGATTGTGTCAATAGTCATGGGAGTGGACATTGGTTTTGAATGCTCTATATCAAACTTCTTCAAGACTTCTTTGTCATACATTGTTTGGCTAAGGAAGATTCCATCTTCACTTTGCTTGATTTGTAGTCCAATGAAAAAGTTGAGCTCTCCCATCATTGACATTTCAAACTCACTCTTCATCTGCTTGGTGAACTCTTTTCAAAGCCTTTCTTCAGTTGCTCCACCAAAATATGATATCATCAATATATATTTGGACTAGTAACACATCTTCTTTCCTTCGCTTGATAAATAGAATTGTATATACTCTTCCTCATTCGTAGCCTTTATTGAGTAGAAAGTTGGTCAACCTCTGATACTAAGCATGGGGTGCTCGCTTCAATCCATACAGAGCTTTCTTCAAATTGAAGACATGCGATGGATTCTTTACATTTCAAATCCATTAGGCTGGTTGTGAGTGGATGACACAGAGCGATGGACTGAGAGCACGCGGGGATGAGAGGCTCGGTCCACAGGGGTATTTAAGTTGAAAATAAAAAGGTACCGGGTCGTGGACCTGGAAAAAGTTTGATAGGGAAAGTAAATACATTTTAGATCGGTCAAACCTGAATCAACTGTCTCTTAGTGTAGAGTCGCCACCTGGATTAGCTCTTTCAGGAATTAGAGTCTTGTGAGGCTTAATGTCTGGGGGACGGACCACTAAGACACAGAGATTCGGGTTCGGGATAAGTTGCTTATTTATTATTGGATCAAATTATATTACATCTACAAAAAAATTGTATTTCTTTTAATTACACATATTGTCATTTTCCAGTTATTATACATGATTCACGTATATTTGAAAGTGATAGATTCATCCATAAAGCGGTAAATAAATGCGGAAAGTAAAGATTAAAAATTACAAAACCTCGGGGGATGCAACCACTCACCTAATCTATTAATTACATTTCCCAAAAAGTGATTAAAATTGCAATACCCGAAGGAAAATTAAAGTCCTAAACATACATCTAATCTTAATCTACCTGCATCCACAAAGGTTAGCTCAGGGTATATTACAACATATTGCACATATGCTCGATTTAGGCTTTAGTGAGGCCCGTGTGGCCTATTGAAAAATCACAGTAATGGATTTGTTATTTCAAATAAAATAATTCATCTTATGAAGTGATGTCTAATATTGACATACTTCATCCTACCATGTTGAACTGGAAATTTTGGATAAGTCAATGAAGCTCTTAGTATCACTTTTCACTCTAATTTTCTCTTAGTATCACTTTAATAATTCATTTTATTAACACGTTGCTAAAATAGTGAGGGTTGTTATCCGGGAATATATTTTTATTCCCTTCGTGGGGGTATTCCATCATGTATCTCCATTAATAAAGAAATTACAAATGAAGAAAGAAAATTACAGCATTTAGAATAAAATGGAATAATAAAAGTCCTAGGTCCACAGATAAAATCGAAAGAAGAAATATTAGACAAATAGCACGGATTCAGTAGTTCTAGGAACTCGGAGGCTTACCCTTACAGAGCGAATCCACTCTGAAATTATCTGCTCGACCATAGAAAGTAGTCCTCATCGTCATTTAGTTTTTGTGGTTGAAAACTTGGTGTAAATCTCGAAAATACTTGTTTAATTGGTTGCAAATCTTCAAGCTATCTTTTGTCTGAAAATTTCAGGTCCCGATTACCGAATATTCCCCAAATATTTATAGGGAAAATCCCAAAAATCTAAAAAAAGGCAGTAAATTCTGGCTAGGCTCACCAAAAAATCTGGTGAGCCTCGCTAGATAACTCTGGCGAGGCAGATCCCCAATTCTGGTATAGTACGATTTTTTCGTATTTTTTTTACTGCGAGGCAGAACTTCTGGCGAGCCTCACTAGATTTTTTGATGACGCAAATCCCCGATTCCAGTATACTACGATTTTTTCGTATTTTTTGTATTTTCCATGTATTTTTATATTTTTTTGTATTTTTAATTAATTTTTTGAACTAAAAAGAAAAATTAATTAATTTTAATAAAAAGTCCTTTTAAATTAAGAGACGAGGAACTCTCCCATTTGAAGGCTTCCAGATAATCGAGAATTGTGTGATTCAAGGATAAAATCTCAAAAGCAGTCATCATAGAACGCGTGAGCTGGTACAAAATCCTATACTCACAGCTACCCCTCGTGTGATCGTTGCTGGTTGAATAGCCAGTATGATCACATGAAAAGAGTGAAGGGATCGAGAAATTACCTGACCGATGTGGTTGGTGAATTTTTTATCCTCGATCGATGATGACATGAACCTTCCTTTCAAGTACCGTGTCTTAATTGGGTCATCCTTTTCTTTCTTCGGAGTCCCTTGATGTTTAATGCCCCTTGTGGGTGGGTCCGGTGTGGTCATTATGTGCCTCTTGTGGGTTGACCTCTAGTTGACTTCGCTTGTTGGAATTGCCAGAGTAGGTTCCCTGAATCTATTTCAACGGTGAACCAAATTAGACTCTCATTTCCTTCTTCTGTTATGTTTCCCTAGTAGGATACTGACTTGTTTCATATGACAAATCAGAGAAAATATAATGTTAATACATTTTATAAAGAATGTTTTAATTATTTGATTGAGTTTATGTGAAGAAAAAAATTTTTGCCCCTTTAATAAAAAAATTAAAACATTGAGAAATAAATAAATTTAATGGGTTAGGGAGATATCTGGAATGTTCCGTGCATTGCTCCATTGTGTTAGATGACTTTTATTCGAGAATATAAATAGGTGGGGCCCACTTATTTTCTTTATAAATATGACTTTCCTCTCTTTATTTTCTCACTTTTCACTCTCTAAATATTTCCTCTCCTCCTTCTCTCTAGAAAAGATCTTGTCGAAGTTGGCTGGCAGGCAGCTCCGGTTCCCCTCTAGTGTTAGTCCTCAGCCTACTAATCAACTGGCATTTTCTCTATTGATATTGACTTTGCATACGGCTTGAGTGTAAGAGACACCATGCTGGGGTTCACTCCTACCACTCCTATAGAGACACTGGATCCCGATTTTCTGGCCTAGCTCCATCTTTCTCGGATCGAGGTATTTACTAAAAAAAATATTTTACTTCTTTTTTCCAAATTTATTCACCTTTATGTTGTTTAAGAAGTAGAATTGAACTGAAACTTGATCCATACCACAGAATTTTAGTTTAGAAAAGTACAAATAATAGAAAAAAGTCAAGTAGGGTCAGCCAGGAAATTTTCCGGTTGACAAATTCTAGCGAGGTCCCCCAAAGGAGGCTCGCCAGAGTTTCCAGCGAGGCCCCTTAGGGTGCTCGCCAGAGGTTCTGGCAAGGCCCCTAGTGCTGGATTTTTCAGCGATGCCCCTCGGGGTCTCCACGGTTTTTATTTTAAATTTAAATTATTATTTTATTTTTTTCGTATATATTTTGCTTTTATTCTCGAAAAGTGTCTTATTTGACTTTACTTGTAGTCCCCTACACTTTGGCACACGGGCGAGTATTCTACCATCCAGACCTGGTGGTGTCATGCTTCCTCTCGATCGGAGCTTATCTAGGCCATCGAGGCCACCGGGGTTTGGTGACTTGTCCCGGTCTTTACGGCCCACGTTATTGCAGTATGTGACACCTATCGCATTGGCACATATATGGTGCAACATCTCCCACACTTTTAATCTTTCGATTGGGGAGGTAACCATCACCCTGTCTGATGTGTAGTGGTCATAGGTCTGCCCTAGACCGGTACTATGATTTGTTTTGATGCTTTCTTTGAGAGGTTCTTCAAGGTTCCTACTGCCTACCATCATGTTAGATATTTGTTCGATGTTAACCTGAGAGGCCAGGCATTGCATTATAGCATGCTGGTCGAGTATTGGATTGGTCGATGATCTATTTCGGTGGCCAAGGTTACATTATACGTTCGATCCTTTCTAATCACTCTACTGAGTGTGACCTTCTTCCTTGTCTTTAACAGTGAGATCAACTATGGGTTAATCAAGCCCTTGGTAGATTTGGACATCGTTAGTGGCCTTAACTAGCCCCGAGTAATCTTAGCCCAGACATATTTTGCCCTTGATCTAGTCATATGGGCTCACTTAAGGTCATTGCGATGCTGCTCCATGGTTCTCCAGGAAGCATTTGTTCATTTTACGATTTGTGAATATCGGTTATTTTTTATTAAACTTGATTGAATTTTTTGATCTTGAAGGCATGGGCTTTCTTTTACGGTTTCCTTCCTGCCCCACAATTTCCCGATGCTCCTCATGATACCCCTTCCATGGCCTAAATTTGTTCATCTTTCAAGGGAGATATATTTGACTCTGTGGGCTATTATTAGTACCACTGCATTCTAACAATTGAGCAGGTGAGGGTCTTTATTTTGGTAGATAGGACTACATTCGTCTTTTACTTGAAACTTTACTTTTACTTCGCTATTTTTTAGGTGGATCGCAACCCCTGGAGGGGGCTTCCTAGTTATCATATGGTGAAGGAGATGAGGAGGGAGGTAGACCGGTGTCACTTTATTTTGGAGGGACCCAAGACCCAAGAGTAGTACTTAGGCTAGCGTATCTAGTTCTGGTGAACCAAGCTAGTGGCTGAGAGACGCATCCCTCGTGCGCCTCCCACTTAGTGATCACCAATCTCGAGGAGAGGTAGCTGTTCTTCGAGGAGCATGGTGTGAGGCTCTCAGGCCGATGCAATGATTACGAGGAGTTCATTCAGGAGAGGCTTCTCCCACTTCATCCTCCAACCCATCCAAAGGTAGTCCGACCTCCCACACAGTTTGTGAGTCAAGGAGTTTTCTTTGCTCACTAAGTGAAGAGGCTTGGATTGAGATTCTAGGACCCTATCGAGCTTTTGAGGTCTGTTGGCTTAGCCCTTGGTTGGAGATTCCGTTTGTTGTTACAAACGTTCATGATTTTGGCATACTACTAATAGGGTTATTTGGTGTCACCTCCTATTCTCCTTCCTGACTGGGTAGGCAGTATGGACGTTAGCAACGAGTTCCCAAGCTCTTATCTTGATTCATTTCCATGACTTTGGGCCTAATACACCATATGTTATACGAAGGCTTTGGGTGCGCACTAGAGTTTTTATGCTGGATTACACCACCCTAGAGACCACCGATACCGATGAGTTTTATCACGGGTGACTTGGCAAGATCAAGAGTCTTTAGATGCTGATTAGCACCATAGGGTATTATTCCCAAGATTTTGGCTATACTCATTCCAAAAGACTTATCCTCGGTAACGGTGCCAAAAACTTGTTCGCCACTTTCTTCTGATAATATAAAAGTTCTAAGTATGAACAGGTGTTGTCAGTACCGATTATCAAATAGAAAAATGATGATAACTACAAGTATACAGTTGTGATGTAGTTTTAATAGATATCGATCCCACAGGGAAGGAATTCGATTCTAAGGACCAACTAGAGTTACAGAACAAAAGAAATAAGATAAATTGTAGGGTTTTGATGATAGACTGATGAATAGACAGATACATGAACAGATTAGAGAAGATATAAACTATATAGATATTCCCTAAGAATAAGTATAATGGAGAAAAACATGCAAAATCATCAAGAATATTTCATACACTAGATAACTTTAACAACCATGGTTCTAAACGCCCAAATATTCAATAACTCATTACAGAGAAACACATGAAATGACTTTTCTAAATCTAGGGTAAACGAATTATGACACTTATAAAAACCTGGATAACAATAATATTATGCTTAGTACGGGTCACTCTCACATAGCCATATTTAGCAAGTTACCACTCAAAAAATGTTGACTCACTAAATAGAATTATAATCATAGATCCATTGATCATACACAATTAAGTTAACCCCGAAACTAATCTTAAAGTTAACTCGAAAGTATATAACTTCATTAATATAAATAACGCAAAACGAAATACTAGTTATGACACATAGACATATCATAAACTTCGAAATAGAAATTATAAGTAGAAAACAATGTAAAATTGTAAGGTATGCAAGTGAAAGATAAAGTTGATCAAACCGTATCCACTATTTTAATGGGAGTCGTCAATTCTCGCAATTCTTGCGTCTACTTTGAATTCGGTCTCGACGCGTATAGAACCTCCGCTAGGATGATATTCTTTATGAATATCAAATAAATGAATGGTGAAGAACAAAAACTTTTATTGATAAGTGCTTTGCAATTACACTCATACAACAATCGCTAGAATTTGTGGAGAAATTTAGTGATCGAAATAAGATTCGAATCACTTATACATTTTTCTCACTAAACTTTGAACGTAGCGAAATCTATGAAATTTTCACTCTCTATGTATGCATACAAGCATTCTTCATATGCATCAACCGTATCACACCATCTCACACACCACAAAAATGGTTGGTTTGGGACTCTATTTATAGAGTGTAAAGGGTTGCATCTATCGAGATGAAGAGTCATGTCCATTGGTGAAGGGTTGCATCACTTCAATGTGAGATGCAAGGTTTCATCCTCATCCTCAATAGGAAGGCAACTTTCCATGATTGGATTGCTTCTAAAAGTTGTCTTTTCATCTGACAGTTGATGGTGGTTGATCGTTTTTATCCAGTGGTTGAAAGTTTAGAAGAGTTGACGAAAAACCATCACAAGTCACGAGCGCAATATACATGTCGTGATCGTGAACAATTGTTGGTAACTTTCTGTTTGTGAATGATGACAAGTCACGACTGCGAATGGGTATCACGATCGTGACATGTGTTTTTCTTCATGATTTTTCTTTTCAACTTTGCCAATCTTTGACAACTTCGATTCTAAGCCAATTCCTTGTGTTCTACGCATCTTTGCACCTTTTTCACACTTTTTACATAGAATTCCATCTTTGAACATTTTACTCCCAAGATTCATCTAGTTTATGCACTTGTATAAAAAACAACTACATACCAAGTGAAATCTTTTATATGAAGTATAAAATGACTCTAAACCATATCGTTTTATAAGTAAAAATATCATGATAATAAGTGTAATTATATATTTATCACACCCCCACACTTAACTTTTACCTTGTCCTTAAGGTACACATAATAGAAGTGTATAAAATAGTAATTCAAGTTCATACCTCATTTGGCGAAAGGCTATCATAGTGAGTACCACATTCCCACATTGCATAAGATTCAAGTTAAAGTTCGAAATTTCCCACAAATTGGTAATGTGCAATTTATATAGTCTAGTTGCATACCTTTGGTCTTAATGGAGGGCCAATCGAATAGCGTCTTCATATAAGTGTTATATGCTTGCTTGAATATTTACTTCTCTTAAGTATAGTATAAAGTATAAAGGATAAAGGGAGCACACTTTGGAAAGATTGATCTCAAGGTATTTTTAGGTAACCTAAGATGCTAAACACTCTTCGTGGTTGCCTTTTATGCTCCATACCACTCTCCCCTTTTTTAAGTGGTTGCATTTTATGCCCCATACCACTTTCTCTCATTTTTTTCTTTTAAGCATATGTTTTTGAAGTACAAATTTGTATTTTGCACCCATTTTTTGAATATGCTACTTTTATTTTTTCACTCATTGAATGGTTGTAGTTTCTGCTCTGTACCATATATTCTTTACCTTTTGCATAACTCATTGGTTATCCTCTCTTTCTTTTGATTTTTTCTCTCAATACCCTCATCCATTATTGATCAATTTCAATGTATTATGGCTATAGTTTCCTTTCACTTTAGACACACTTAATACTTATAGGACGTATTCGAGAATAGCATATAAAACTCATAGTAAGAACACTACTAGATATTAATCGACTCAAAACTTATCGGTAGCATTAAACTAAAACTATACAACTTATAATAATTCATATTGCATTGAAATATATATCGAAACTTACTTGGAATGTTGCTTTTGAATGCTACTCATCACTCATCCTTGCCAAATGCTAATTGTTACGCTATGAAGCGCTCACACTTCAATGTGCGTTCAAACTTGAAACAAAAATTTTGTTCGAAATTTGCACTAACATCAAACTTATAATACCTAACACTCACAATAACCTTGTAACATATGTTAGTATAGTATACGTATGGATAATGTATAAATAACACAAAATCAAGAAAAATTTCATTCTTCAATTTTTGATTTTATTAGATATTTTTGGATTTTTGGGATTTTATACAAATGCCCCCCCCACACTAAAGAACACAATGTCCTCATTGTGATATATTTTACTAAAAATGAAAAACAAATACAAAAAACACACAAATGAAAAGAAAATAAAAGGAAAAGAAATTGAACCGATTTTCAATCATCCGAACTTGAATCTAGAGGACTCGGCAAGATATCCATATTCTTCATCCTAATGTATGAATTCAACTTACGGTTCAAAGAAATGTTGGATTCTGTAAGTTGATGAACATCATGTTGTATAGAAGCTTTATCAAGATAAGCTTTATTGACATTATTGATGAACTTTCCTCTCCAAGTATCGTCATTTGCATGTGTACTCCCAGAGGTTTGTCTTGCTTCACTACTTCCGATTTGAACTTCTTCAATGCCTTCGTCAGGGTTGTTCTCTAGAGAATTAGATTCTTCTATTGATCTTAGCTTCCTATCCCTTACTCCATATAGGAAAAACATAAATTTTCCTTGTTCTTCTTTGACTAATCCTGCTCTCTTCATGTAAACTCATCCCATAAAGTTGAATTTCTCTCTAGGGCTATATCGATATGGCAATTGATTCTTTGCTCCCAAAATAATTTTACAAATTGTATTCGCCCATCCAACTCTAGCCTTTTATGTCTAGTAAGACTAGTGATGAATTCTAACACGTACATCGGAAAGTTTGGCCTTAATTGCAAAACCGCACACTCCAATACAACTAAATCTTTCATCGACACTTTGGTAGTTTCATGTTGGAAGAAAAGACTTTGAGATATAAACTTGTGGAGGTAAAGAAGGCTGTTACTCTGAATGTTCTTGTTGCATGAGTTTTTGACATCTATCAATCCAATCCTGTTAACATAGTCCAAACACTCGATAGATCGTAATCATCATCCTTTTCAATATCTTCATAGGTTTCTCCAAAACCAAACCACTTAATTAAATCCATTAAAGTAAATTTATACTCTTCCCTTCATTCCTAAAGAACAATAACTAAAAACTCGAGGACCCATTCCTCGTTAAATGAGAAATGCATATTTATAAATTTTTCCAATCCAAATAGCAAAAAATACTCCTCTACTTCCGCATGAATCCCAACATCAATTAGAAAAGTAGGATCATAGAAGAGTGTACCTTGGATATCAAAGTTCTTCATTCCCATGTATCTTTCAACTTCTTCTTCACCATATATCAAAAAAGGGCATCAATGCTTGGATTGTTGGTTGACTAATTTGTTCTTTCCCTTAGTTGCTGCTGATTTCTTGGGAGCCACTAAAATTGAATTCAAGAGTTTGAAAGAAGGATTTGTGTTTTGAATTTTGGAAAACAAAGAAAATTTGCTTTGCAAAAGATTGAGTTTGTGAAAGAGATTTATTGATTATGAAAATAAACTAGGAAAGTAGTTATATATATAGGAAATAGGGTAATTATTACTATTTCAATGGATATATTTGATTTGTAAACGTTAGAAATAGAGTCGTAACAGTAATTACTATTGTGAAATCGCACATGTCGTGATCGCAAAAGATAGTCATGATCGTGACTTTCTCCATGCAAAAACAGAATGTTTTGATAACTCAATTCACGAGCGTGAAACTGGTAGCGATCGTGATATGTTTAAATCCAAAAAAATTTTCACTTTTCTTTTATTTCTAAAATCACACTAACTTAAAATATACATAAACAATATAAAAATATACTACCATATAATACTATATATATATTGGAAAACATAAGAGATTTAACTATCAATGGAGTTTCTCAACCCCTTGACTTCATATTCATGGATGAAATCCAACTTAACAACTTCTTGGATGCAAGCATCAATCAAGTCAAGTTTCTTGCATATATCTTCATCCATTGGATATTTATCAGCCTTATCCATGTTAAATTCAACATCATCATCACCTATCCTTAACTTAAATTGTTCCTTCTGACACATCTATCAATGCTTTGCTAATATGCATAAAAGGTCTTCCTAACATTATAGGACATTTTTCGTCATATGCAAAATCTAGCACAACAAAGTCTATTGGAAAATCAAACTTATCCACTTTAACTAGCACATCTTTGAATATGCCATAAGGATGTTTAGTAGACTGGTCGGCCAATTGCAAGACCATATTTGTCCTTTTAACTTCATCATCAAGCTTCAACTCTTTAAAGATACGTAAAGGTATAAGATTTATATTAGCCCCAAGATCACATAAACATTTTGGAAAGGAAATGTTTCCAAGTTTACATGGTATTGTAAAACTTCTCGAATCTTTAAGTTTAGTGGGCATTGTAGTAGTTATTATTTTTCTACAATCTTCAGTTAAATTTCGATATTCCCTCTAAACTACTCTTACGAGATAAAAGTTCTTTAATGAACTTATCATAGTTAGGAATCTGTGTAATGGCTTCAATGAATGAAAGATTGATTTCTAGACCTTTAAGTTGGTTGATAATCTTAATGAATTGCTTATCCTCATTCTTCTTCTTCATTCTTTGTGGAAATGGTGGTTGAGGGGGATTAACCTTTTCGGAATTAGATTGTTCATCCACTCCTGCTTTATCATTAGATTTACTCGGATAATCATCTGGTACTTCAATAACATCATTAGCAAGCATTCCTGAAGGATTTTGTTTATCTAGTAATTTACCACTACGAAGGTTTATAGCATGCACATTTTCCTTAGGATTTCCTTCTGTGTAACTAGGTAAATGGCCTTTTCCTCTAGATGGAAAAGCACTTGCCAATTGACTAACTTGTATCTCCAAATTATGAATAGAAGATGATTGATTCTTAAACATCTAATCCATCTTATTTTCTAACTTCTTGTAACATTCCTCAAACTCTAATTGCTTATTACAAACTCCTTCTAGAAATTTATCTATTTTACTTGTTAATTGCCCTATTCTATCATTACTTTGATAATTTTTTTGTTGATTATCACAATATTTCTAGTTAAAACTCCTATAATTATTTCCATTATTGCCATAAGAATTCCCTTGACTTTGAACATAACTTAATTGTTCCCCTACACATGGGTTGAAGTTACACTCAAGAGCAGTGTCCTATTTGGCCACAGTTTTCACACGTCAAAGGGTTACTCTTACTTATATGCATATTATCTATTTTATGATATAATGCAGATATTTGCACTTGCATGACAGAAATAGGGTCTAATTCATTGACCTTTTTAACTGAACTAGAAGATGAAGATGCAACATGTGAATAAGTACGATTATTAATACTTACTTGTGTTCTCTCCACTTACCACATACTATTGTTATTTGCCATATCTTCCAAAAGATCAAAGGCTTCTTAACTAGTTTTCTTCATAAGAGATCCCGTAGCCATAACATCAATTGCTCCTCTTGTTGTATTATTTATTCCATTGTAGAAAGTTTGCATAATCACATTCTGGGGTAAACCATGATGAGGAAAAACTCGCTGAAGTTCATTATAATGTTCCCATCCTTCTTATAAGGATTCACTATCCTTTTGAGTAAAGGAAGTGATTTCTTTAATGAGTCTTGCAGTTTTGGCTAAAGGAAAGTATTTAGTTAGAAAGGGTTGGGCTAATTGATTCCCAGTGGTGTTTAAATTTGGGGGTACTGAATTCAACCAAACTTTCACTTTGTCACGGAGCGTAAATGGAAATAAGCAAATTTAACTGCTTCATCAGAAACATTGGGCATTTTGAAAGTATCACAGACTTCTAGAAAGTTTACAATGTGAGCATTCGGATTTTCATTGGGTAAACCATAGTATTGCAAATTATTGTTGATCATTTGAAGTAATGCTGGTTTGATTTCAAACTGATTTGCATTAATTGGTGGTCTAGAAATTCCCTAATTATTACTATTTATTGTCGGAATGACATAATCCATGATTTTGTTGATCTTCATCAGCTATCCTTCTTCTTTGTCTCTTATTTATCTATTTTCTTCAACCGAATCATTCTATTTCTGATTCAAAAGATGCCAAACTTTCTCCCAAACTACTCGTACTTGGCATTCACACGCTAAAATGAAAACTCAATGAATAAGTAAGAAAATATGTTAATAACAAAATACAAATACTTAAAATAAAAAATAAATAAATCTAATTGATAGATAAATATAATTGCCCATTCTCTAGCAATTTGATCTCTTAGAACACACTTTCCTTCCCCGGCAACGGCACTGAAAACTTATTCACAAGATTTTGGCTATACTCGTTCCGAAAGACTTATCCCCGGCAACGGTGCCAAAAACTTGTTCACCACTTTTCTACTAATAATATAAAAGTTCTAAGTATGAACAGGTGTTGTCAGTACCACTTACCAAATAGAAAAATGATGATAATTGCAAGTATACTGTTGCGATGTAGTTTTAAAAGATATCGATCGCACAAGGAAGGAATTCGGTTCTAAGGACCAACTAGAGTTATGGAACAAAAAAATAAGATAAATTGTAGGGTTTGTATGATAGACTGATGAATAGATAGATGCATGAACAGATTAGAGAAGATGTAAACTACATAGATATTCCCTAAGAACAAGTGTAGTAGAGAAAAACATGCAAAATCATCAAGAATATTTCATACACTAGATAACTTTCACAAACACGGTTCTAGATGCCCAAATATTCAATAATTCACCACAGAGCAACACATGAAATGACTTTTCTAAATCTAGGATAAATTAATTATGACACTTATAAAAACCTAGATAACAATAATACTATGCTTAGTACAGGTCACTCTTACATACCATATTAAGCAAGTTACCACTCCAAAAATGTTGGCTGACTAAACCGCATTATAATCACAGATCCAGTGATTATACACAATTTTGTTAACCCCGAAACTACTCTTAAAGTTAACTCGAAAGCATATAACTTCATTAATATAAATGACACAATAAGAAATACTCGTTATGACAAATAGACATATCATAAACTTCGAAATAGAAAGTATAAGTAGAAAACAAAGTAAAGTTGTAAGGTATGCAAGTGAAATCTAAAGTTGATCAAACCGTATCCACTCTTTTATTATGAGTCATCAATTCCTGCAATTCCTATGTCTACTTTGAATTCGGTCTCGACTCGTATAGAACCTCTGCTAGGATGTTATTCTTTATGAATATCAAATAAATGAATGTTGAAGAATAGAAACTTTTAATTATAAGTTCTTTGCAATTACACTCATACAACAATTGCTCAAATTTGTGGAGAAATCTAGTGATCGAAATAAGAATTGAATCACTTATACATTTTTCTCACTAACACTTTGAACGTAACGAAATCTATGCAAATTTCACTCTCTATCTATGCATACACGCATTCTTCATATGCATCAACCATATCACACCATCTCACACACCACGAAAATGGTTGGTTTGGGACTCTATTTATAGAGTGCGATGGGTTGTGTCTATCCAAATGAAAAGTCATGGCCATTGGAGAAGGGTTGCACCACTTCAATGTGATTGGATGCAAGGTTTCATCCTCATCTTCAATGGAAAGGCACCTTTTCATGATTGGATTGCTTCCAAAAGGTGTCTTTTCATCTGATAGTTTATGGCTGTTGATTATTCTTATCCGGTGGTTGAAAGTTGAGAAGAGTTTACCAAAAGCTATCACAAGTCACATGCGCGATATACATGTCATGATCGTGAACAATAGTTGGTAACTTTCTATTTGTGAAGGATGACAAGTCGCAACTGTGAATGGGTATCATGATCATGACATGTGTTTTTCTTCATGATTTTTCTTTGCAACTTTACCAATATTTGACAACTTTGATCCTAAGCCAATTCCTTGTGTTCTACACATCTTTTTGCACCTTTTCACTCTTTTTAAATAGAATTCCATCTTTGATCATTTTACTCTAAAGATTCACCTAGTTTCTGCACTTGTATAAAAAACAACTACATACCACGTGAAATCTTTTATAGAAGTATAAAATGACTCTAAACCATATCATTTTATAAGTAAAAATATCATGATAAGAATTATAACTACACAATTATTAGGTATCTTGTGAGTGGGAGAGGGACGAAGATGGTTTGGACCCCCTTGCTCACACTTCTAGGAAGCGTGCTCGGTGGAGTGATTGGCACCCTTAGATCTATGTCTATTTACCATAGACTTTGACATTCGCTTTCTAGACTTATGTGTTT
Source organism: Euphorbia schlechtendalii (assembly GCA_949673415.1). Lineage (NCBI taxonomy): Eukaryota > Viridiplantae > Streptophyta > Magnoliopsida > Malpighiales > Euphorbiaceae > Euphorbia > Euphorbia schlechtendalii. The sequence goes on from CATIWQ010040633.1 coordinate 42,953, forward strand.
TATCTTTTGAATTGCTTTCAACATTATGAGATTTTATTAAAATCTATTTTATTTTACTTGTGATATTCTGTATGAAGACATCCACATGACATAAACATAAATCTTGGCAAACATAACACATTTCATTAAACGAATTTAAAAAAGGGTACAAGTTTTCCAATGATTTGAATCATTCCACCAGCTAGCCTAGAACAAGTTTCTAACTCAACGTCCCTCTATTCCTCATAGTGCCCTAATTTTTGCCTGAGTCACCCTTCACGGTTTTTTGACTCAGCAGAAATCTTATTATTTTTCCATCAAGAACAGTCCTAATTGTTACCCAGCTAGCCAAACGCCAACTGTCGGATAGTTCTCTCTCTTCTTTTAGTGTAATGCTTTTGTTGATTTATTTCTTTTAGTCTTAAACATTGTAGCGCTTGAGCTTGTCTTGATTAATTGGGTTGACGAATTCGTTCTTGTCCATGTCCATGATCTTGACAGCTCCTTTGCTTAAAATTTTCTTCTCAACATAAGGACCTTCCCAATTTGGTTGGAATTTTCCCCGAATATCCACATTCGACGGTCTCATCTGCTTCAAAACCTCTCATTTTCAAAGGTTAGCTTCTAATTTTAACTAGATTATTGTACGCCCTAGCTATGCGTTGTTGGTACATCTACAAATGATCCAATGCCTTTAGAAGTTTCTCATCTATCATGTTTAGCTGTTCAAATCTGGCCTTTGCCTAATCTGACTCCTCTAGTCTTACCTCTAAGGCCACTCGGAGCTATTTTACTTCCATTTCAACTGGCAGAACTACTTCCATCCCATACAAGAGCGAGAAAGGGGTTTGATCAATGGGAGTTTTGATGCATGTTCTATATCCCCATACTACGAACAACAACTTATCAGCCTAATCCCTGTAGGTAACAACCATTTTGCCCAATAATTTTTTTGATCGATTTGTTGGCTGCCTCTACTACCCCATTGGCTTGTGGTCTGTATGGTGATAATCGATGGTGCTCGATCTCGTATTTCTCCATTAGGTCTGATGTAGCTCCTCGGAATTGAACCCCATTAACTAATATGATGTGATGCGGGATACCATATCAGGCAAAGATATGCTTTTCTATGAACTTGGCCATCTTCTTAACGGTGATATTGGTGTAAGATTCAGCCTCTACCAATTTTGAAAAGTAGTCGACTACTACTATAATGAAGCGATGTCAATTAGTCGAGCTCAGCCAAATCTCACCGATCATGTCAATGCCCCACGCTGAGAATGGCCAAGGAGTGGATAAGTTGTGTAGCTCGGATATAGGTAGATGGTTGATATCCTCGTAAATCTAGCACTCATGGCATTTCGCACTTTAGCTACATGATAAGTGTATAATTACACTTATTATCTTATTAATTTTACACATTAAACACTATAGTTTAAGTCATTTTTATACTTCATATAAAAGATTTCACGTGGTATCTAGTTGTTTTTTATGCAAATGCAGATACTAGATAAATCTTGGGATTAAAATGATCTAAAGTGGAATTCTAGGAAAAAAGAGTGAAAAGGTGCAAAAAGATGCGTGGAACTTAAAGATTTGGCTCAGGATCGCAGTTGTCAAAGATCGGTGAAGTTGCAAGGAGAAATCTGAAGAAAAATGCAATTCATGGTCGCGACAATCATTCACGGTTGCGACTTGTTCTTCTTCAGAATATAATTCTGCCAATCAAAGATTCACGATCGTGATTTGTATATCGTGGTCATGATTTGGATGGTTTTCTTATTTTATCTTCTTAACTACCAACTGCCAGATAATCATGATCAACCGCCATCAACTACCAATAAAAAGACACTTATCAGAAGTCAACCAATCATGAAAAGGTGCCTATCCATTGTGGATTAGATTGAAGCTTCTCAACCAATCACAATGAAGTGATGCAATCATTCACCAATGGATGCGACTCTTCGTTTGGATAGATGTAACCCTTCGAACTCTATAAATAAGGCTCCAAACTTCACAAATTTCGTGCAGTGGATGTGGCAAGAAGACTAGGGTTACATATAGTGTTTGTATAGTTAGAGAATTCGCTACGTTCATAAGTGTTAGCAAGAAAATGTTTAAGTGATTTGAATCCTTGTTTCGATCACAAGATTTCTCTATATTCTATAGCGATTATTGTATAAGTGTACTTGCAAATCACTTATCAATAAAACTTTTCATTCTTCAATATTCGTTTGTTCGATATTCGCAAATAATAGCATCCTAGTGGAGGTTCTATAGAGGCCGAGACCGAATTCAAAGCAGATGCAGAAATTGCGGGAATTGAGGACTCCCATTAAAGAGTGGATACGGTTTGATCCACTTTAGGTTTCACTTGCATACCTTACAACTTTTCTTTGCAATCTACTTATACTTTTTATTTTGATGTTTGTGATTTGTCTATGTGTCATAATGCGTATTTCGTGTTAAGTCTTTTATGTTAATCAAGTTATATGCGTTGGAGTCAATTTTAAGATTAGTTTTAGGGTTAACAATATCGTGTATAATCACTGGATCTGTGATATAAAGCTGTTTAGTGAACCAACATTTTTGGAATGGTAACTTGCTAAATCTGGCTATTTGAGAGCAACCCGTACTAAGCATACTATTGACGTTGTCCAGGTTTATATGATTGTCTTAATTCATTTGTGCTAGATTAAGAAAAGTTATTTCATGTGTTTCTCTGCAGCGAATAATTGAACATCTGGGTGTTTTGAACCGAGTCTGTTAGATTAGTTTAGTGAATTGTAACACCTTTGTTGAACTTGAATGTTTTCTCTGCTATCCTTATTTCATGGGGAAAATTTATATATTTAGATTCTCTAATCTTTCACATCTACATTTACTCATTCTTCATTCTAACCCTCCTACCCAAAATATCAAATTTATTTTATTTTCTTATTTTATCTTCCTTGTTGATCTTTAGAGCTAGTCCTTCCCTGTGGAATCGATATCTTTCAAAACTACATCACAACTATATACTTGCAGTTATCATCATTTTTCTATTTGATAAGAGGTACTAACAACACCTATACTTTACGCGAACAAGTTTTTGGCACCATTAATATATAGCCAAACTCTTTACGAAAAAGTTATTAAACTTATCAGTAGAAAAGTGATGAACAGAAAGAAGATACAACTCTTTTTATCCGACGAAGAAAGAAAGATTTGTTGCTAGTCTAAATCTATGTTGATGACGTCACTTTTGGAGCAACAGATGAGAAGCTATGCAATGAATTCAACAAGCAAATGAAAGAGTGAATTTGAAATGTTAATGATGGGAGAGCTCAACTTTTTCCTTGGAATTCAAATCAAGTAGAGTGAAGATGGAATCTTCATCAATCAATCAAAGTATGCTAAAGAAGTCTTGAAGAAATTTAATATGGAGAATTCGAATTCAATTTCCATTCCCATGAACAAAGTCTATGACTAATTCATAGAGTAAAAGTGCAAGGACATAGTGGGAGCTATGTGAAGTGAGAAATGCACATACGTTTTATTATGAATATTTTAAATATCCCTATTCATAGTTTCATTGAGATTGGACATCAATGGAGTGGATAGACTAGCATGTGTAGGCTTACTCCTTGGATTATTTCTAAGTAGCCGATCTCACGAGCTGAAGGTGGTACCTTGAGTTAACACATGAATATATTCGGGTAATACATTGGAGACCGCCATAATAGACACTCAGAAATAACTATATCATGTGTTGGTGTCATGTCTTATTGCAATTATAGTAGTAGTACGATTATCCTCATATGTATGATTTGCTATACTTTGGGTCATACTTACACATACCTTGGTGATCAAGATGACACGGGTAATTACAAGTATAGCAATGATCACATGTTGGTAAGCTGTGCAGTCAAGATGGGATCCATCACTCCTGATATAGTAATATAATAGATATGTACCTTAGGGACCCTTGTTGAAGTGACACACTCATAAAACTCTGATCAGAGTGTACGGTTGATGGAACGGGTTTCTAATCGATCAAGATACAAAACCGCTGAGTGGTGTTCTTCGTGAACAAGTCTTTTCCCTTTTGTACTCTTTAAGCTGATCCACTTATACACTTCGATCCACACTATCTATAGAGCTTCTGAATCTGCATGTAGAAAACAACTACTTGCTAAGCAATTTGCTTAGTGGTGTACACTAATTCCAATTTCATAGAATTTAAAACACAAAATACCATTTATTTATTTATTATTAAAACACATTTCAAAATTTCAATATACATATTTAAACATATAAAAATTATCTTCAATATTTTACTTATAACCAAAAATAATAATTGCTTGAAATAAACTAAGCATCGTGAATGGTATTAGATATGGGGGTTGGCATTAAGCCTGAAGTCGAAGCTCCTAATAATGGCATAAAGCCCGAAGCCAAAGCTCCTAATAATGGCACAAGGCCCAAAGCCAAAGCTCCTAATAATGGCAAAAACCCCAAGCCCAAAGCTCTTAAAATCAATAATCACAGTATCGGCACTAAGCTCCGGAGACAAAGCTCCAATTGTTTGTACAGTACTGTACCCCCCTTTATTGGCGCGAATCTACCCATACCCATTTTTCTACTTGTTTACTAAGGACAACAATTACACAAAAATACATATAAATTCACTATGATATTATTAATATAATTCAACACAAAATCATGTATTAAGGATCTCAAATATTTAAATTTTCAATCCTTAAATACCAATAAACACAATAAAATTTACATTCATGTTTTTTTAGAAATTTCAGATTTCACAACCTGACTTCCAATGCATTTTTCTGAATTAAAATGTCTTCAAATAAAAAATTTAATTCTTAACATACCTAGCCATATGTCTCAACCTTTCAATGCCATAAGAATCACAGAAATCCAATCAATATAGATCAATTTATACTCAAAACACTTAATAGTGTGCAAACTGGAAAAACTCCCAAAAACAGATTTCATAATTCAACTTCAAACGAAAATTTGATATAGTAAATGAATGAAAATCAAATCGGTTCCTTCTAAAAATATTTAGTTCAATTTCTTTAGATGCCTATAGAATCAAGAATCACTCAAATCAAAGCAATATAACTTGAGAAAACAATAAAACAAAAACAGAGGTACAATCTCGAAATTTTCTAGCAAAACCGAAAATTCAAAATTAATGTACACAAACCTCTTTTAAGCTCTTTAATGGTCTCTTTCCACCTCTTTTCCCTTTGATTTATTTATATTAGCTTCATCTAAAATAATCATAATTCATTCTATCAAAATACTACTTAAATATACATTCAAATACCTTAAATATGCTTAATCTATCATGATCTATACTAATGAAACCTTAATTTCACTTACCCCCAATTCGGTATACTATTAATCAAGAACTTAGATTCTGAAATTCTCTTCTCCTAGCTTTGGTTTACTGAAATTGATGATGATAGATGGCTTAGAGATTTATTTCTAACAAGAATTCAAAGTCGAAATGAAGAAATCTGGGGTTTTTAGATTATTGTGTTTGTAAGGAAAAGGAAGAAGAAGGAAGAAGAGAAATGTTAGAAATGGAGATGATAATACGTAGGAGAAAGAAGAATTGATGATATAAATATTAACTATTTGATGTGAAATTACTATTTTTCCCTTAGTTCAATTATATTATATACTTATCACATTTTCTCGGTTAAACCGTCTTATACTCTCATAATATAATTTCGTAAAATCAAAACATGCACATATAAGTAGAAGCTCCCATGATAGCTTATATATTCTTTCTTGCATGAATTATAATTATAGAAATTTTCGATCTCAAGATACATAGTTACGGGTCAAAGTTTGACTAGCGGTTAAAATTCACTCCATTTGACTATTACCAAACTTTAACTTTTTCTTATCATTCTTTTGATATTGTAACAATATACCAAAATCAAAGTTTAGAAATTTTGGGGTGTTACAATTCCCCCCCACTTAAGAATTTTCATCCCGAAAATTACTTGAAGTAAACAGTTGCGGATACTAAGTTCTCATTGCTTCCTCTGGTTCCCAAGTTGCTTCTCCAATCTTATGATTCCTCCATATAATTTTCACCAATGGAATGGACTTATTTCTCAGTGTTTTAACTTCTCTCGCCAAGATTTGTACTGGTTCTTCTTCATATGTAAAGTTAGGATCAATGTTTACCACATCTGGTGATAAGACATGTGAAGAATCTAACCTTTATCTTCTGAGCATGGAAACGTGGAACACTTTGTGAATCTTGTTAAGAGAAGGTGGTAAGGCTAATCAACAAGCTACTGGCCCATTTCTCTCAATCACTTCATAAGGGCGAATAAATCTCGGGCTGAGTTTTCCCCTTTTTCCAAATCATAGAACTTTCTTCCAAGGCGATACTTTGAGAAATACTTTATCACCAACTTCATATGTAATGTCTTTTCTTTTCAAATCAGCATAAGATTTTTATCTATCAAATGCAGCCTTCAATCTTTCTAGAATAAGCTTCACATTTTCCTTTGCCTCCTGAACCAAATCCACACCAATGATCTTATTCTCACTAAGCTCCGTCCAGCTTAATGGAGTTCGACAATTTCTTCCATATAGTGCTTCATATGGTGCCATTTTGATGCTTGACTAGTAAATATTGTTATACGTAAACTCCATAAGTGGCAAGTACTTATCCCAACTTCCTTTAATTTAATGGTACAGCTTCTAATCATGTCTTCCAATACTTGAATTAATCTTTCAGATTATCTGTTAGTTTGAGGATGAAATGTAGTACTAAAATTCAATTTTGTACCCAAGGCTTCTTATAACTTCTTCTAAAACCTTGAAGTGAATCTTGGATCCCAGTCATAAATGATTGATAGAGGAACAACATGCAATCGTACTATCTCCTCTATATAAATCTGAGCCAGCTTATCTAGCGAATAATCAATTATGATTGGAAGAAAGTGTGCTGACTTCATTAATCTATCAACAGCAACCCACACTGCATCATGTTTCTTCTAAGTAAGAGGCAAAGATGTCAAGAAATCCATTGTAATTCTTTCCCGCTTCCATTCGAGAATTTTTATTGATTGTAACAATCCAGATGGAACTTGATGTTTAGCTTTCACTTGTTGATAAATCAAACAATGGCCAACATAATTGGTTATGTACCTTTTCATTCCATTACACCAATAATGCCTCTTTAAGTCTTGATACATTTTGTTTGCTCCTGGGTGCATCGTATAAGGACTATTGTGTGCCTCAGTTAAGATCTTTTTCCTTCACTCCACATTGTTGGGAACAAATAGCCTTTCTTTCAAGTATAAGCATCCATCTCCCTATATCGAGTAATTTTCTTCAATTCCAAGTTGTGATCTTGCTAGAATGACTTTAAGTTTATCGCCTTCATTTTGTGCTTCCTTGATGTGTTATAATAAGACTGGTTGAACTTTCAATTCTGCAACTACAACTCCATCTTCCATAAAAGTCAGTCTCGTATTCATAACCTTAAGTGCTATCATTGTCTTCCTACTGAGAGCATCTACTACAACATTAGCCTTTCTTAGGTGATAATCAATAATGTAATCATAATCTTTAATGAATTCCATCCATCGTCGTTGTCTCAAATTTAACTCCTTTTGTGATGGAAAAAATTTCAAACTCTTGTGGTTAGTGAAGATATAACACTTCTCTCCATAGAGATAGTGTCGCCAAATTTTCAAAGAAAAGAAGATTGTAGCCATCTCCAAATCATGAGCCGGGTAATTCTTTTCATGATTATTTAATTACCTCGAAGAATAGGCAATAACTTTCCCTTCTTGCATCAACACACATCCAAGACTATTATGTGACGCGTCATTGTAGATGGTATAATCTTTCCCCGGCTTTGGTTGTGCAAGTACAGTTGCTTCAGTTAATATAGTCTTTAACTTATCAAAAGCAGCTTGACATTTTTCATTCCACTTAAACTTTGCATTCTTCTGAAGTAGTTTTGTCAATGGGGCAGCAATAATTGAAAATCCTTTCCCTGCTAATCCAAGAAAACTTCGAACTTCAGTAGGGTTCTTGGATGGTTTCCATTCCATGATGTCTTTTATCTTTTTAGGATCCACTTTAATTCCTTCTTCTGAAACAATGTGTCCCAAGAAGAAACTTCTTCAAGCCAAAATTCACACTTGCTAAACTTGGCATAAAGCTTATTGTCCGGCAATGTTTTGAAGACTGCTCGCAGATGTTGATCATGTTCTTCTTTTGACTTAGAATACACCAAAATGTGATTTATGAAAACCAATACAAACCTTTCTAAATATGAGTAGAAGACACGGTTCATAAGGTCCATAAATGCTGCTGGTGCATTTGTAAGACCAAATGGCATCACCAATAATTAATAGTATCCATATTTGGTTCTAAATGCAGTTTTCAGAATGTCTTCTTCTTTCACTCTCATGTGATAATAGCTCGACCTAAAATCAATCTTGGAGAAGTATTTGGCACCTTTAAGTTGATCAAACAAGTCATTGATTCTTGGCAACAGATACTTATTCTTCACTATCAACTAATTCAACTCTCGGTAATCAATGCATAATCAAAGTAAACAATCTTTCTTCTTTACAAATAGCACTGGTGCACCCCAAGTTGATACACTTGGATGTATGAATCCTTTATCTAACAATTCTTGTAGTTGAATCTTCAACTCTTTAAGCTCAGCAAGCACCATTCTATATGGTGCTTTAGATATCGGTGCGGTACCTGATAACACGTTGATTACGAATTCCACTTCCCTTTCTGATGGCAAACCTGGTAACTCTTCTGGAAATACATTAAAAAATTCACAAACGGTAAGAATGTCTTGTATTTTCAATTCCTCCATTTTAGACTCAAGAGCAAAAATTAGGAAGGCTTGACATCCCTTCCTAATCATTCTCCTAGTTTTCATAGAAGAAACAATGTTAGAGAGATAATTTGATCTCTCTCCAATGATGATAATTTCTTCTCCATCAGGAACTTGAAGAAACATCCTTTTGTTCTTGCAATCTACCATAGCCTGATGCTTTGACAACCAATCCATTCCAAGAATGATATCATAATCTTGGAAAGGCAATTCGATCAAATTTGCTAGGAAAGTTCGGTTTTGAATCCTAATAGGACATTTCATATATACTTTGTTTACTATCACACTATGCCCTAAAGGATTTTTCACTTCAACATTTTCTCCTAGTTCTTCTACAAGTAACCCCCCTTTTTGAGCTAATGTAGAGCATATGTATGAATGAGTTGAACCTAGATCTATCAATGCATGAACATCGTTATCAAAGAATGAAAATTTACCAACGATGACTTCGGTAGAATCTCGGGTCTCTGGTCCTTGGATCGCATAGCTTCGTTCCATCCCACCTGGTCTAGCACCTTGTTGTGCTCTTGGAGCCATATCATTTCCAGTAGTCATACTAGCACTTCCTCTTCCCCTACCACGACCACTTTGCACTGTAGGAACAGGAGTTATAGCCGGTGTAGATACAATAGTTCTTTCCTGAGGATAGTTTGCAATAAAATGATCCTTTGAACCGCACCTAAAACATCTTTTTCCTAATTTCCAACATTCACCCATATGTTTCTTTCCACAATGAGGACACTCTGGTATATCCCCTCTATCTCTACCAAAAGATGGGTTAGCCACTGATCCAGCACTGGTAGTTTGTCGTTGTGAA